>BQNB010093102.1:0-26449 GCA_026074375.1 Tanacetum coccineum | reverse complement strand
CACTGGCTAGTCCAAGAGCAAACGGCTGCTTGGTAAAGACCAATCAAATCCGTTGATGGTTGCCAGGTTACCTAAAACAGGATGGTTTTCACTTGCCATGTTCTTGGAATAAAAAGTGGCTAGTCCAGATGCAAACGGCATTTGGTAAAGACTTAACAAATCCGTTGATAGCTGACAATTTGTTAAAAATTGTAGGGTCCTTAACTCACCTTGTTATCGCAACAAAGAGTTGGCTAGTCCTGAGCAAACGGCTCCAGGTAAAGACATATAAAATCCATTTATGGCTGTACTGACTTGCCAAAAGTCTTATAGTTATCAACTTACTATGATTACTGTTTGGAAAGTTGACTAGCCCAAGAGTTAATAGCTGCTTGGTAAAGGCTTCATAAATCCATTACTTTTCTTAGATTCACCTCTCCCCGGAGTTAACACACCATGGGATGTGATGAGAATAGTCTGTAACCCTGAATTGATGTACCTAATTGTCATTGTTGCTGAGGTGGTTACATATGAAGACTAATCTGCTTGCCAAATAGACATTCAGCTGATATGTGCAGAAGTATTCAAGTGTTCTTATCAAGATTCATGCAGATTAGAGTTGCTGTTTACACGGTTTAAAGATGTTGCTGTTCAATCCTCAAGAGTCCACTGAAAGATCTATCTAGAAACTTGAAGTTAACTACGTCAAATTCAAGTTTAGGGGAGGATTGTTAGGAATATTGTAATAGTTAGTTACTACTAGTAGGTATGTAGTTCCTACTGGTAGAGTATAAGTTCCTACTGGTAGGTATGTAGTTCCTACTGGTAAGGATAACTTCATAGTTAGTGCTGGCAGACCAAATATGGTTCCTGCTGGTAGAACAATAGTTAGTCCTGGTAGTATTATATTTGGTCCGGGTTAGTAGTATAGTTAGTTAGTGATAAGGATATGCTTGAGCTATCTTAGGAAATGATAGTGCATATCTCTTTGACGCGTTTTGTGTAACAGGCGGTTAGGGTTTCAGTAGTATATAAGAAACCCAACCCACAGCCATAGAGAGGTGAACAAATCTGAAAAACACAATTCTCCTTGTTAATTAATAGAAATCCATAGAAGGATCTTTTAGTTTAATAGTCTTGTTCTTCTTATAGGCTTTGTCTAATTTCCGCATAGACATTAGCTTTGTTTAGCAAGAGTCTCTCTTGTGATTAGCTTGTGATTACATAGGTTTATCACCATCCTTAACAGGCAGTAAAGATCTATCTAGAGTGGGTTCCAACATATGAACATCTTTATTTGGCCAGTGCTAATGAGATTGATGAAAAGAAACCAGAACTAAAAGATTTTCCTTCTCATTTAAAATATGCATATTTACATAATAATGAAAGTTTTCCTGTAATTATCTCGTCTAAATTATCCAAAAAGGAGAAAAGATTGCTCTTACATGTATTGGAAAAGCATAGAGGAGCAATAGCTTGGAAGATGTCTGATATTAAAGGAATAAGTCCATCATTCTGCACACATAAATTTTTGATGGAAGATAAATTTAAACCAGTTATTCAACCTCAAAGGCGTTTGAATCCTAAAGTTCAAGATGTGGTAAAAAATGAAATCGTTAAGTTGCTTGATTCAGGATTAATTTATCCTATCTCGGACAGCTTATGGGTCATCTATATTCATGTTATTCCAAAGAAATGAGGAATGACTATAGTTTTAAACGATAATAATGAACTAATTCCTTCATGCACGGTTACAGGATGGCGAGTTTGCATTGACTATCGTAAACTTAATGATGAACGTTTATCTGGAAATGAATATTACTATTTTCTTGATGGCTTTTCAGGATTTTTCCAGATTCTAATTGCACTTGAAGATCAAGAAAAGACGACGTTCACTTCCCCTTATGGAACATTTGCTTATAGAAGGATGTCATTTGGTTTGTGCAACGCACCTGCAACTTTTCAATGATGCATGACGGCAATCTTCCATGACATGGTGGAAGATTTTATGGAAGTATTCATGGATGATTTCTCTGTATTCGGTAACTCTTTTAATAATTGTCTTACCAATTTAGATAAAATGCTTGCTCGATGTGAAGAAATTAATCTTGTGCTTAATTGGGAAAAATGTCACTTTATGGTAAAAGAAAAGATTGTGTTAGGACACAAAATTTCTGGGTCAGGGATTGAAGTTGATAAAGCTAAAGTTGATATAATAGCTAAATTACCTTACCCAACTAACGTAAAAGGTGTTAGAAGTTTCCTTGGACATGCGGGTTTTTATCGTAGACTTATTAAAGACTTTTCGGTGATATCGAAACCCATGACTCAACTTTTACTAAAAGACGCAAAATTTAATTTTTTTGATGATTGCAAAAATCCATTTAATAATTTAAAAGAAAAATTAACCATTGCGCCTATTATAATAGCTCCTGATTGAAATATGCCTTTTAAATTAATGTGCGATGCTAGTGACTTTGCTGTTGGGACTGTATTAGGACAACGAATAGATGGAAAATTTAAGCCAATCTATTACGCTAGCAAAATATTAAATAATGCTCAAGAGCATTATACCACTACTGAAAAAGAACTTCTTGCAGTTGTTTTCTCTTTTGATAAGTTTTGTCCTTATCTTATTTTATTTAAAATTGTGGTCTACATTGATTATTCTGCTTTGAAGTACTTGTTTAGTAAACAAGATGCTAAACCTAGGCTTATACGATGAGCTTATACGATGGGTTCTGCTACTACAAGGATTTAATATTGAAATTAAAGATAAGAAATGGGCCGAAAATTTAGCCGCATATCATTTGTCTAGGTTAGAAAATCCTCACATGGAGATGTTAACTGAAAGGGAAATTGCTGATGAATTCCCTGATGAGCATTTGATGATGTTAAAAACTAAGTTTAATGACGATGAACCTTGGTATGCGGATTTTGTCAACTATATTGTCGGGAAATTATTCCGCCAAAATGGACATCCAAAAAAAGAAAGAGGTTTTATTCTTAAGTCAAGAGTTATTTCTGAGATGAACCATATGCATTTAAATTATGTTTCGATAATATAATGAGAAGATGTGTGGCAAGGAGTGAAATTTTTTAAATTTTAGCGCATTGTCATTCAGGACCGACTGGGGGACATCATAGTGCTTCTGTTACAGCAAGAAAGGTCTATGAATCTGGATTTTATTGGCCTAGTGTTTTTAAAGATGCTAAAGAAAACGTGATGAAATGCAATGCATGTCAAAGATCGGGAAATATATCATTAAGGAACGAAATGCCTTAAAATAATATTTAGGTATGTGAAGTATTTGATATTTGGGGATTAGATTTAATGGGACCATTTTCTGACTCAAAAGGTAATAAGTACATATTAGTAGCTGTTGATTATGTGTCCAAATAGGTTAAAGCTCAAGCGTTACCAACAAATGATGTGCGAGAGTGGTTAAATTTCTAAGAGGTCTATTTGCTAGATTTGGAGTTCCTAAGGCTTTGATTAGTGATAGGGGTACATATTTTTGTAATTCTTAGCTGGAAAGAGCTTTACAAAAATATGGTGTGACTCACAAATTATCCACAGCATATCACCCTCAATCTAATAGACAAACTGAAGTTACCAACAGGGCTATTAAACGTATACTAGAGAGATCGGTTGGGTATAATCCTAAGGATTGGTCTGATAAACTTAACGATGCATTATGGGCCTTTAGGACTGCCTATAAAACACCAACAGGATGTACACCTTTCAGATTAGTTTATGAAAAAACATGTCATTTACCCGTGGAAATTGAGCATAAAGCGTATTGGGCATTTAAAAAATGCAATATGGGGTTAACAATTGCTAGTAAAAATTGTTTTATGCAACTTAACGAGTTAGGTGAATTGAAAGATGGGGCTTATGAGAACACTAGAATTTACAAAGAACAAACTAAGAAGCGGCATTACTTTAGACTTCATAAAGATAAAGATTTTAAGGTAGGAGACAAAGTACTACTATATAACTCTCGATTGAAAATGTACCCAGGTAAGCTTAAATCAAAATGGTACGGCCCAAATATAGTTAAGATGGTATATCCATATGGGGCTATATAAATTACTGATAAGAACGGGTTTAGTTTCAAAGTCAATGGACAATGCTTAAAGAAATATTATGAAAGTAATATTGATAATGAAGATGAATAATTTGTTGAGTTCGTGTCAGAGACAATGTAGAGCTGAAGGAAGTCTAACTTAAAGACTTTTTTGTAAACAAAAGTGCTTGCCGGGAGACAACTCAGAATGTAATTTCAATTTTCGTATAGAGTCTGTCTTCCCAGTATGTTGATACGGCGTATCCAACCTCATGGATATGGTGTATTGAATAACCTGGACGCTATGTTTTTATTTTCTAGTACTTTGAACTTTATTGTCAGACTTGTCAATACGGCGTATTCAGTTCTCTGAATACAGCGTATTTGACCTCTGACCAGTACTTGTTTATTTTTCTTACTGGACTCAATACGGCGTATCAGGAAACATGGATACGGCGTATCGACCCTCCTTTACAGTTTTTGTTTTTATTTTCTTTTTCTAACCAATGTTTAGTAGGAGATGCAATTGTTGTGATTTTTCTTATCTTAAACAGAGAAGTACTGATCGTGACTTACGAAGGTGGTGGTATGTATATATTCTGGTATTCTTTGTGTTGTTGTTCATGCTAGGATTCAGACCCTTCACATAACACAAGAAGTTTCTCATAAGTTATACATGGAGGATCATATTGAGCAAATCCCAGGAGAGTTTTTTGTGTGTGATCTAATTCTTTATATTTCATATTTTTCATTTTATATTTACATAACGTGGGCATTGTATATCTTAAGTGGGAGGAGAAGAATTAGAACACTACTTGTCCTTATTTTTACAAATAATATGCCTAATTAAGCTCAAATTTAAAAAAAATAGTATGTTTTTGTAAAATTATTAGTTGCATGACCCGCACACATAACCCTTATTTCCATATTATGAGGATTACACCTATTTCATTTCCCCCATTTTACCCAAAATTCCACAAATATATGAGTGTTTCGGTGATCGTAGTAAACTTTAGAACTTGGTTTGGTATACTATTCGAGACCATAATAATAAGTATTTTGGAGTAACTTGTCCAGATTGGTAAATTTCTAGGATTAACCCAAAAAGCCTATTCCGTATATAAACATTATGTAATATTAACTAACCACACTGGTTAGTTAACCCCCGTGAAAAACCTATTGTTTACTCTCATTTTTAGAGTGAGATACCCCTAGAAAAACTTTTGGAGCCATTATTTTCGTTTCTTCCACCATTAAAATTTGTTTCGTTACACCTTTACACCTTAGCCTTCCCTAATAGATTAAGTCCTTGGTTGGTTGCTAGTTGCTTTTGTGTAAAAGTATGTATTTCCTGTATTCGTGTGTGTATTTCTTATATTTGGTTAGGTCAGGAATTGCACATCGCAATGGGAATGTGAAAGTAGTTATTTTTTTCGCGAGTTTACTACTTTCACTATTATTTTTATTTTTAAGACATGAACATTATGGAAATATTATGATTTATTATGATCGTGAAGTGGTGAAATTTTACACCTATATTCGTTTTGGTTTTGTTTAAAAAATCGAAAAAATACAAAAAATACAAAAAAAGTATAAGAGAGAAAAAAAGTAGAGGATTGTGAGATAATCGATTCGTCTAAACTTAACTGATTTTATTATTCATGAGATGATAGATTATTCATTGGTACGTATTATGAAGCAACGATGTAAAGTTTTGTTGTATATTATTTTTTTAGTTGGTCACAAAATTAACTGCGGAAACTAGAAGGGGAGGGGGGGTTTTGAATAGTTTACAGGTTCATTTTATGTTTTAAAAGTTAGCTTTCAAAATATTTAGATTCGAGTTGTATGTTTAACCAATTCACAATATGAACAAACAATATAACAATCTAAACTAAAGCTAAATAACAATGACAATAATATGAAGAGATAAGGAAAGGAACAATCAAACCAAGACGCCAAGATTTTATAGTGGTTCGACTACGAAGCACCTCTTCGCCCTACTCCACTCCCCGAGTATCCTACTCGAGATTTCACTATGTCAACAAGCTCCCTTTAGGCGGAGAAAACTGTTTATACATCGCTTACGTTTGTTTTTCAGACTAAGCAAATGTCGAGTCCTAATCTTAGCCAGAACCAATCGACCACTTCACAATCACTACACAATCACTAGATCTACACTATCGGATTTACATACTATCCGAATCACACAAATACACAAGATAATTACAATAGAGATTTGGTACTTAGAAGAAGAGAGGAGAGATCACTAAATAACAATTCGTTTCTTGGTGAATACGAATGTTCTTCTCTTGCACTTGAATGAGAAAGAAGAGATGAGAAGAAGAGATTAGATCACTTGAAACAAGATCTAAGAATGTTAGTGATCAAGAGATTTAGAGAGAGAAATAAGATTTTTAGAGAGAAAGTTATCTGAAAATTTCGTGCAAAGAGGTCTGGTTTTCTGCAAGGAATGGAGCAGTATTTATATGGAGGAAAATCCAACGGTCACTGACGGCGGTCTCGGCGGTCCCAGATATATAAGGAGGCCGCCAGGCCTATAAGGGGGCCGCCCAGTAGACTACGCTTCATTTTTTGTCTTTTTGTGGGGAATGTTGTATCTGGTATGGAACCTTTCATTTTGAAAAAAAAAATTGAATTTTAAAGTTTAAGTTTTAAATAAAACTTTTCTTTTAATTCGAAAATATTTTGTATAATTATTTTTGTGAAATTCTTTTGTAAAAATGTGATGGATATGAGAAAAATATTTTCTTGATCACTAATCATGCTTAATGATTTGTTTGTTCATACCTTAAGTGATTACTAATCTTAGAAATGTAATTCTATGATTAATAATATGTAAATGTTTAATTTTATCGTAAACGTTTTTACATTTTGTTATTATCAAAACGTTGAGAGGTCAAAAAATATAAATAATGTTTTTAGACATTATTTGTATTAATAATCTCCCCCTTTTTGATGATGACAAAATATAAACTTCATTTTGTTTAAAAAAGTATTAAGTACACATTATATATGGAGTTTAGTTTGCATTTCTCTCCCTTTTTGCGAAATTTAAAAAGGATGATCGTCAAGTGGTTGTAGGAAGAAAGAAATCGACGATCTCAAGACTCTCCCTTGATGTATGCCCCCCCTCGTTCGGGGCACCAAGGGATCGATCTTATGAAAATTTGTTTGCTACAAAACAAAGTTGGAGGTACAAGTGCAAGACAAATATCTTTTAAATAACACATTGGATTTAGGTCACCCAAAAGAGAGTTTCATTCAACAATCAAGAAATTCATACAACAGAAAATGAAAGTAGTACATTCATAAGATAAAGCTAAAGACAATATACGAGAAGAGACAAATTCATACTATATTTGTATGAATCATTACAATATAAAGTAGATAATCATGAAATAAAGACATAATAAGTCATAGATCAATACTAGTGGATTCTTGAAATGTAGATGGTCGATTATTTAGGTAGATTAATCATATGAGAGTGATTAATTAAAGAGGGAAAAGGAGAGGGTTGGTGACACATGATTTGGAGGGGTACGAGTTTGAGGTATGGGACGGGTGAGAAGAGAGTGAATGAAGTTGATTTCATTTCTCAAGGAGTGGAATTGGTGTCTAGAGAACTTGCAACAATGATAAAAACTTAAGTGAAATTCAACTTGAGCATGAGAAGGAGGATGAATTGGTTGCGGCAGTGGTGAAGGTGGTGCATGAATGTAGGCATTGGATGGGTTAGTATGTGAATCAAGGATGGTGGAGATGTTGTGAAGTTCGTTGATCATTTGATCTCTTAAGGGATTGTATGATGGTGGTGAAGGAGATTGTAAATAGACTCTTGGAGGAAGTGGAGGTGAGTCTTTTTGGGAAGAAGGTGATGATTTTGGAGTGGATGTTTTGCGTTTCCATACTTGTCTTACCGACATTCTTGGTTTTCTAGAGAAGTTGGAATGGTGATTTGAGCAAGACATTGATGATGAAGGAGAGGTGGATGAAGAAGGTGAAGGTGGTGGTGAAGTATGAGAATTGGATGATTTAAATAATGGGAAGAATGGATAAAATGGCAAAGCATGGTTTGGATAGAAGGGGATGCAAAAGATGGTTTAGCTAAACAGGGAAGTGTCAGCTTGAGGATGTAGGTAGGAGAGTCAAAGATACAGAAAAAGAGGCAAACTCAAAATTTTCGTTCCCCCTGGCGGCGGTCCCATATCACCAGGCGGTCCCAAATATATTGGGGGGCCGCCGGGTATTTAAGGGGGCCGTTTTCTGGAAAAATGAAAATTTCCAGTTTTTCCTTTTCTTAAGTCCAGTGATTTCGGCATCTACCAAATTCAAGAATCAACAAATTCAAGCAATAATATGTAGTCCTAAACTAGCATACAAATTATTTGGCAAGTATTAGCATTGTTCGCATGTTACATTCATAAAATTTGCTAATCATAAAGCGTTGATAGGATGATAAAATGGAGAGAATCATCCAAGTCAAATGTAATTGTCATTTGACATTCCTAGTCCTAATAATGTATTAGTACATAATGTATTAAATAAGAAAAATAATAATAATAATAGTCTCATAATTGTTTATGCCACTTGTTCACTTCATTTTCTACCCTTCATGTCTTGGGAAGATTGGTCTAATTGACTTAACCCTTCCTGGTGGAGCATCTCGTTGTTGGGTTGAAGATTTATAGTTTCGAAGAGATAGGTGTTTAAGTTATGACTTTCATGAGGAGGGTTTTGACAGACTCTAAGAACAACATTGGACGAGGAAGAGACGTTTTGAGATGGAGAGGAAAAGTTGGAATGAAATGATTCATCATCCTTTTAATCAATGGTATCATCCAAAGGATGATATAAGGAAGGATAATTTAAATTGGTGGAGGAGGAGCTAGCATTTGATTCACAAGGTCTTTTCTTGCCATGATCCGATCGCGTCTTTCGCTCATAATGAAGAGCGAGGGGATGCATGACTCGATCATGTGAGATGTAGTGATCAATTGCTAGCTCATGAAAGATGGATACAACATGTTTGAATAATCTAGTCAAAAGCATTCTATAAGGTAAGAGTTCCTTAGGTTTGTTTCGAGTCTTTTCCATTCACTTGAGAACGAAAAATGCTAGATTGTATCGAGTGGAGGTCTCAATGCAATAAAGAATATGACAAAGACATGCGGAGACATGATCCTTATGATCTCCTAGAAAAATGGTGTTTTCACGAATGATATCAACCAATGGTTTCATATGAGGTTGAATTTTGCGAGTTAGGATTTCATTTTTATCAACGACAACAGTTTTCTTGTTTTTAGTACGATTGGCTTGACCTTGTCGAGGAATTTGAATAAAAGACTTGATGACATTTGGAGAAGGAGGAGTAATTTTATAACGACCTTTACTTGGAACACTTATTGACAAGTAGTCGAGTGATCACATGTCGGTGTGTGACACTTGACCTTTGTATGGTATTTTTAAGATTTGACCGAATTCCTCGAGAGTGAGAGAGAATGACTTACTTTGTATAACAAAGTTGACCACAAAGTGACCCGTGGAGTTATAATCAAAAGTTAGTTGACTATAGAACTCGAGAACAAAACGAGGAACAATTTGTTCGTTTATGTTCAACAAACAGTCAAAATCAATTGATTCAAATTTAGCACATATATGACTCATGTTTTTGAAATTTTGACTCATAACCCTACACTCATGAAAGTATCATTTTTCCAGACTTGCAATTGTGTTTTGTAAGGGTTGATTAAATTCACTTGATATGAGTGGAATGTAGTTTCAGGTCTTTTGATGATCTAGTGCGGTAATTCGAGGCATTGTCACCTACAATAACCAAAATCACATTTTAATTTCTTATCCTTGTATTGGTATTTTAAGTTCGTTGCCTAGTGTGTGCCTATATGCGACAAATGTGGAGTAACAATTAACTCGACTTAAAATATAACATCCTAAGAGTTAATCCAAACGCTCCTTAGTTTGATTTTGCTCATCCAAACAAGTCGAAAAATACATATGAATTATGTATCACAAAATTTGTTCATGAGATCGTTATGCATGTGTTCGAAAATGTTTTTGAGTTGTATTAACAATGCATAATAACAATTTTATTATGTTCCTAACGTGAGTGATTTGAACATAAAATTAGGGTTTTGGTTCGAAATCAATATTTCGACAAACTAACTAATTTATGCAAATCTTATGTCTACGGGAATCATATTAGTTATACATTGTATCCTAGTATTCCTAATTGTACAAAATTAAAAGAAAAATGAAAAATCCCCAATTTTAATTTTTAGTGTTCATCATGAACCCTAGACTCAAATTGAAAGAAAATAGATGAAATGACTTACAATTGATGATGTTGATGATGTTATGAATGATTGTAGGTGTTGATTTTATCTTCAATTAGTGTTTTAATGGGTGATTTTAAGTTTTTGGGTTGTTTTAGTTTGTTTTCGTCGCTGCAGAGAAGATAAGGCGTGTTTGGTTTAGTGAATTGAATTTTTTTGATTAAGTGAGGAATATAGAAGTTTTCTGGTGGTGGTCCCATATAGTCAGGCGGTCCCAAATATATTAGGGGGCCGCCGAGGATATGGGGGCCGCCCTTAGTGAGGGAATTTAGACTTGATTTTGACGAAAAATTTTCAAGGAAGAGTGACATTTTAATTTGCATTTCGCGAATTAAAAGTACTTAAAGTGCTTCGGATGAAGTATTTCAAGTTGTCACGATACGAAATGGAACTCGGACTAGAATTGAGACAGAAGAAAGAGAAGCGGACTGGTACGATTTATGGAATGTGTTTCATCATTCCTAAACCAAGACGTAGATAGTTAAACGATTCACGTTTAAGGGGTTTCGTAAGAATGTCGGCTATGTTGTGATGGATGGCACTTTTGATTGAGATATGTCCTTTCTGGACATTATCACAAAGAAAGTGGTGACGAATTTTGATGTGTTTGGTTCGAGAATGTTGCACCGGGTTTTTGCTAAGGTCAATCGCGCCTTTATTGTCGCACATGATCGAGACGTCGTCGAGTCGAACGTCGTAGTCGATAAGAGCTTGTTTCATCCATAGTGCTTGTTGACATGCCTTTCCGGCGCTTAAGTATTCGGCTTCGGTAGTGGATATATCAAGAGCGGTTTGTTTCTTTGAGAACCAAGGTGCAAACAACATCCCACAAATGTACAAATACCGCTAGTGCTCTTTCGATCCACATAATCTCCCGCATGATCAGAGTAGGCATATATACTATTATCTATCGCCGGTCCCTTAGAGTTAACATAATCCTAAGTGCGTGTGCTTTAATGTATCGAAAGTTACGCTTAACCCGCTTCAAGGTGAGGAGGTTTTGGAAGCCTCTTGGAAGCGGACACAAAGGCAGACACTAAACATAATATCGGGCCTACTTGCAGTTAGGTATAATAAACTACCTATTATGCCTTGATACTTGGTACTATCTACCGACTCACACTCTTCGTCTTTCGTGAGTTTAGTATCAGAGGACATGGAGGTTTTCATTGGTTTAGATTCTTCTAAGCCAAATTTCTTAAGCATTTCTTTAATATATTTAGATTGATTAAAGAAGATACCATCTTCTATTTGTTTTATTTTTAGTCCAAGGAAGAAGTTAAGTTCACCCATCATGCTGATCTTGAACTCGTCATGCATGATTTTGGCAAATTCATCACACATGTCTTGACAAGTCAAACCGAATATAATGTCGTCGGTATATATTTAAACGATGATGAGGTTTAAACTTTTCTTCTTAGTAAAAAGAGTGTTATCTACCATTCTCGTTTTATATTCATGTTTAATAAGAAAAGCTTTTAATCTATCATACCAAGCTTTGGGTGCTTGTTTAAGACCATATAAAGCTTTCTTTAGTTTGTAACATGATCTGGTTTTTTACGAAGTCAATGAAATCTGGAGGTTGGCCATGTTATAACTCCTCAGTGATAAAACCGTTCAGGAAATGCACTTTTTACATCCATTTGGAATAGCTTAAAATATAAAGCACAAGCATAAGCTAATAGTATCCTAATTGACTCAAGTATAGCAACTGGGGCATAAGTTTCATCATAATCAATGCCCTATTGTTGATTATAGCCTTGAGCACTAATCTAGCCTTTATTGTCGAGAAAACTATTCCGTTATCAGTCTAACTTATTTTCTAACATCCTCACTTAGTTCCTATGATTGTCATATTCCTAGGTTATGAAACTAACTCTCAAACGTCATTAGCAATGAATTGATTTAATTCTTTTTGCATAGCGACTATCTAACTTTCATCTCCTAAGGCTTCATTCACATTCTTAGGTTCTATAGTTGATATAAAACAAAAGAAGTTACTTTGGTTTTGGGCTTGTGATCTAAGGGTTCTTTGGTTAAGGTTTCCTATGATATTTTCTAATGGATGGTTCCTAGATTCCTTAATATTGACTATTTCGTCAAATCTCTAAAGTTTCATCCTCAATGTCATTTTCTAAGTTTTTCTTTTCGGTAACCTTAATTGCTTCTTCTTCATCTAAGTCATCATCCACCAAGGGTGATGTCTTAGAGGGTGGAGGAGTTTCATCGAATGTCACGTTGAGTGATTCTTTGATTTTCCTAGTGTGTTTATTAAGGATGATGTAGGCTTTACTATTTTGGGAGTATCCTAAAAAAGATACCTTCGTATGACTTTGGGTCAAACTTTATAAGGTAGTCGTTGGTGTTTAAAATGAAACACTTGCTTCCAAACACTCTAAACACTCTAAAATAATCAAGAGTAGGTTTCCTACCTCTCAAGAGTTCATAAGGTGTTTTTCCTAGGATGGCTCTAATTAGGATTCGGTTGAGAATGTATGTTGAAGTATTGTGATAACGATTGCTCATTCAACATAGTCCTACTCATTTCTTGAAGTGTCCTATTTTTCCTTTCGACCACGCTATTTGATTAAGGAGTGCGTGGAGCCGAGAAGTTATGTGTAATACCATTGGTATTACAAAATTCTCCAAATTGCACCTCTTTATCAAATTCCCTACCGTGGTTAGTTCCTATTGACACTATAGTACATCCTAATTGGTTTTGAATTTTCTTACTAAATATTTCGAATTGATCATAGGCTTCAGTTTTAGACCTTCTTAAGGAAATCTAGTCCAAGTATACCTAGAGTAGTCATATACTATGACTAAGCTATAGCGGTTTCCTCCGTAACTCATGTACGGCGGATGAACCGAAGAGATCCATATGAAAGAGTTCTAAGCATCTAGCCGTTGAGACTAAATTCTTAGCCTTATGACTAGCGTGAGCTTGCTTTCTAATTTTGCAAGCATCACAAATGTGTTGATCAAACTTAAAGCTTTGGTAGAAGGTTTAAACCAATTCTTAAGATGCAACGATGAATGAGATGCATATTTGCGTGACCTAATCTCCTATGCTACAACGTAGAATTTTCATCAATCGTTGCTAGACAAATTTAGTCTTTGGGCTTATTTCCAAATTTCATCACATAGCTTTCTTCCTAATACCTCTACCTATAATCTTACCATCCTTAGTGACTTCACTATCATGCTCAGAGAAAGTTACTCTATACTTATTATCACATATTTGTCCTATACTTAACAAGTTAAATCTTAAGTTATCTACATGTTCTACATTATCTATTTTGAGAGAGTCATTCGAAATTGTACCTTTGCCAATGATGTTACCGCGAAGATTACCACCAAAAATTACATTACCTTCGTTGTATGCCTTGTAGCTTGAGAAGAGTTTCGGATACCCGTCATGTGTTTGGAGCATCCGCTATCCTTTATGCACTCATCGGGTTTCAAGTCGACTCTACGACATATCTATTTATATAAGGCTATTAATACAAATAAGGTCTAAAAACGTTATTTATATATTCGGAGCTCTCGACGTCTTGATAATAACAAAATGTAAAAACGTTTACGATAAAAATAAACGTTTATAAATTACTAATCGTAAAATTCTATTTCTTAGATTAATCACTTAAGGTATGGATAAACAAATCATGAAACATTTAGATTCGAGTTGTATGTTTAACCAATTCACAATATGAACAAACAATATAACAATCTAAACTAAAGCTAAATAACAATGACAATAATATGAAGAGATAAGGAAAAGAACAATCAAACCAAGACACCGAGATTTTATAGTGGTTCGGCTACGAAGCACCTCTTCGCCCTACTCCACTCCCCCGAGTTTCTACTCGAGATTCTCACTATGTCAACAAAGCTCCCCTTTAGGCGGAGAAAATCGTTTACACGTCGCTTACGTTGTTTTCTGACACTAAGCTAAATGCCGAGTCTTAATCTTAGCTAGAACCAATCTACCACTTCACAATCACTACACAATCACTAGATCTACACTATCGGATTTACACACTATCCAAATCACACAAATACACAAGATAATTACAATGGAGATTTGGTACTTAGAAGATAAAGGATGATATCACATAAATAACAATTCGTTTCTTGGTGAATACGAATGTTCTTCTCTTGTACTTGAATGAGAAAGAAGAGATGAGAAGAAGAGATTAGATCACTTGAAACAAGATCTAAGAATGTTAGTGATCAAGAGATTTAGAGAGAGAGAAGATTTTTAGAGAGAGAAAGTTATCTGAAAATTTCGTGCAAAGAGGTCTGATTTTCTGCAAGGAATGGAGCAGTATTTATAGGCAGGAAAATCCAACGGTCACTGGCGGCGGTCCCGGCGGTCCCAGATATATAAGGGGGCCGCCAGGCCTATAAGAGGGGCGCCCAGTAGACTACGCTCTACTTTTTTTTCTTTTTGTGGGGAATATTGTATCTGGTATAGAACCTTTCATTTCGGGGGGAAAATTTGAATTTCAAATTCTAAGTTTTTAATAAAACTTTTCTTTTAATTAAAAATATTTTGTATAATTATTTTTGTGAAATTCTTTGAAAATGTGATGGATAAGAGAAAAATATTTTCTTGATCACAAACTAATCATGCTTAATGATTTGTTTGTTCATACCTTAAGTGATTACTAATCTTAGAAATGGAATTTTACGATTAATAATTTGTAAACGTTTAATTTTATCGTAAATGTTTTTACATTTTGTTATTATCAAAACGTTGAGAGGTTGAAAAATATAAATAACATTTTTAGACATTATTTGTATTAACATTAACCAATTATGTATTTTTTGTATCAAGTGGTAGATATCTCCACTATTGTTGTACTATATTATGGATGATTGGGAGGTGGTTGTTACGGGAACGCCAACTAGGTTGTTTTTATGGATCGTTAAGGATGATGATTAAGACATCTTTGAGTCTAATTCGTGTCTACCAAACAAAGTGTGAGTTTCCGTGTTAAAGCGTGAGTTGGTCAGTGATTTGTGTCTTTTTCAAGGGTGTGGTCCAGAAAGTGGCTAGCAACATTTTTGCTTATTGGTTGGACTTAATCTATCTGTTTTGTTATTTTATTTTTCACTAATAATATATTATTTCTCATGCCTAAATCCCTACCCTATATCATTCTTCATCATAACCTTTGGTTTGCTCGAATAAGGGAGTGAGCAATCACATGTGTCTCATTCATGGATTTGAATGTGTATGTGTGGTTTTGTCGCCCTTGTTGGTGTAATACTGTTGGTAAAGATTACTTAATCATATTCTTTAGCTTATTTGATTTAGGGAGCGAGCAATCACAAGTGTCGCGGTCATGGATTTGGGCGTGCATTTGTGGTTTTGTCGCCTTTTCGGGAGTATTGGTATCGATAGAGATTAAAAAGATGATCAACCCTATGCCTTATCATATTAACCCAATTTACCATTCTAGACTGGTTACTCCTTAGCTTTAGTGGTGGAGATGTGTATCCTTGCCAAGCTTATGATAGGATACCGGTCACGATTGAGCAATTGAGCGAACTACTAAATGTTACCACATAGATTAGTTGAGTGATTTGAGTGATTTTTTTCCTATTTCGTGAGATGTTGGTTGTGCGCTAGTAATTGAATAAAAACGCTTAAAGGAAAAATCCTAAACATTCGTTTGGGATACATTTTCATAAGAAAAATTCTAAAGTCTACTTGAGGACAAGTAGGATTCAAGTGGGGAGATATATGATGACATCAAATAACATCACAGTTTAGCATCATTTATCCTATTTATATTGCTCGTTTTGTATTGTTTTATATAAGATTTGATACTTAATCACTTATTTGTATAAATCTTAGTTATTATCGAGCATTTGGCAAAAGATGGAGAAAAGAGCGTGTTTTGGATCATAAAAGAAGAAGTTCGAAAAAGTCTACTAAATCTAAAGAATACAAAGTATCACTCTAGACGGATAAATTATTTCCCAATACTTATACAAGATCAAGAACAGTGCTGACTTTGAAGAATACGACGTATCCCATCAGCACGATACGACGTTTAGATATTTGGTCAACTGAGAAAAATACAAAAATACAAAAAATGTAAGAGAGAAAAAAAGAGGATTGTGAGATAATTGGTTTGTCTAAACTTAACCGATTTTATTTTTTATGAGATGATTGATTATTCGTTGGTACGTTCTATAAAACAACGATGTAAAGTATTGTTGTATATTATTTTAAAGTTGGACGCAAAATTAACCAACTATGTATTTTTTTGTATCACGTGGTAGATATCGCCACTATTGTTGTACTATATTATGGATGATCGGGAGTTGGTTGTTACGGAAAGGCCAACTAGGTTGTTTTTAGGGATCGTTAAGGATGATTAAGACATCTTTGAGTCTAATTTGTGTCTAATAAACAAAGCGTGAGTTTTCGTGTTAAAGCGTGAGTTAGTCAGTGATTTGTGTCTTTTTCAAGGTTGTGGTTGGGAAAGTATCTAGCAACATTTTTGTTTATTGGTTGGACTTAATCTATCTGTTTTGTTATTTTACTTTTACACCAATTATAAATATTTCCCATGCCTAATCATTACCCTATATCATTCTTCATCCTAACCTTTGGTTTCCTCGAATAAGGGAGTGGGCAATCGCATATGTCTTATTCATAGATTTGGATGTGTATATGTGGTTTTGTTGCCCTTTTTGGTATATTACTGTTGGTGAAGATTACTTAATCCTATTCTTTAGCTTATTCGAGTCAGGAAGTGAGCAATCACAAGTGTCTTGGTCATAGATTTGGGTGTGCATTTGTGGTTTTGTCGTCTTTTCTGGAATATTGATATCGATAGAGATTAAAAAGAATGAGCAACCCTAAAGCCTTATCATGTTCACTCAATTTACCTTTTTTAGACTGGTTACTACTTAGCTTTAGTGGTGGAGATGTGTATCCTTTCCAAGCATATGATAGAATACTCATCACGACCGAGCAATTGAGCGAACTACTAAATGTTACCACATAGACTAGTTGAGTGATTTGAGTGATTTCGTTTCCCATTTCGTAAGGTGTTTGGTTGTGCGCTAGTAATTGAATAAAAACGCTTAAAGGAAAAATCCTAAACATTTGTTTGGGATACATTTTCACAAGATAAATCTAAAGTCTGCTTGAGGACAAGTAGGATTCACATGGGGGGATATTTGATGACATCAAATAACGTCATATTATTAGCATCATTTATCCCATTTTTATTGCTCGTTTGTATTGTTTTATATAAGATTTGATACTTAATCGTTTAATTGTGTAAATCTTAGTTATTATCGAGCATTTGGCAAAAGATAGAGAAAAGAGCGTGTTTTGGATCATAAATGAAGAAGTTCGTGAAAGTCTATTGAATTTGAAGAATACAACGTACCATTCTAGACGGATACGCTATTTCCCAAGACTTAGACAAGATCAAGACCATTGCCTGACTTTGAAGAATACGCCGTATCCACATCAGCAGATACGCCGTATAAGATACTTTGGTCAACATTATGAAGAAACACGATTTCCATCCAATATGCCGTATCCACGTATAAGATACTTCGGGTCAACATTTCAGAAGGAAGCCGTTTACAGCCAATACGCCGTTTTTCAAGAAGCCCCTCGAGCGTGTTATTCTAGGTGGCGGTTTAATGAATATTTCTGCATAAAATAATCTATTCAGTGGTGGTTAATGAATATTCCAGAATAAAATAATCGTTGAGCCCACTCCAAGTTATCCCAATACGCCGTATCAGATCCCTCCAATATGATGTATCGATCTGTTTCCAAAGCTTATAAATAGAAATCCTAAAACTCGGTTTTCAGTATGCAAAGACCACCAAGTACGATCTACAAAAAATTTCAGAAGCCAAGAAGGTCCTGCAAGTGCCTCAAGTCAATAGGAAAACTCTTGTAATCTCTATACTCCGCTATAAGCGTTCAGTTAGCATAACGTTTGTTTATTTAATCGTTCGTCTATGATACTGTGTATTGTTACAATGACTATAGGCTAATACCTCTCAGTATTAGACATGTTTATGATAATTTAATATTTATTTTGTTTATATCGATTGTTTACTTATTTGTTGCATGTTGATTATGTTTATCACTTGATATTCGTTTATGTTTGATTATGTGTTTAATCTATCATTCAACTGGATCTAGAATGCATGGTGTAGGCTAGAGTCTGGGATAGAACTGCATACAGCTTATCTATGTGACTCTGGTATAATAGGACTATAAATTTATACCCTTGTTCTTCCTTTGGTTAAGTGAATAGGTAGACTAAGTGTTAGGATTACACATAACGTTCTGTTTTCTTTGGGTAAGTGCTCGGACCGTGGACTACCAGCATATAGATAACGATTGGATATAAGTGGGTAAAACCTCAATGAGCTAGGTTTCGATATTCACCAATGTCGTCTCCTAGATAGATTATAGTTAATGGTGTGAGCTTTAAGCGGGGTTTGGTTAATTGTGACAGGATTAACTGAAAAACAAACCTAGAGTTTAGGGAGAAGACCCACCTAAGTTTAGGAATGATATAACACCAACGAAGTAAAATAATCATTGCACTCATAAACAATTCCTACATTTTATTAGATTAAATTAGCTAATATGTTTTCCTTACATTAGTGCTTGACCGCTTCTTTATCGTTTGTTTATCTGTTTGTGTGTGTCCTTTGTCTCATTTAGCTTAGATTAAACCAAAACTCGTGCCAGTCTCTCATGCTAAAAAAACCCCTTTGCATTAGTTTAGGTTTAATTAGAATTAATTAGAACTAACCTAGATAACTAAAATACTGATAGACTTAAGTATTAACGCTCACTCTTAGTGATCGACACCTTACTTACCAACGAACCTACAACTGATCGGGTACACTGCCCGTTAGTGTTAGTTAATAGGTAAAGTCAGCAAAATATAAATAGTAAAACTTGATAAATAAATCACCTATACTAAATGACACATCAATCCCCTTCGACCCCAAGTTACTCTATAAGGATATGGGGTATATAAGTCTAACATAAAGACTCTTCAATAAACAAAAGTGCTTGCCGGGAGACTACCCATAATGTTATTTCAATTTTTGTATCGAATATGTCTGCCCAAAATGTTGATACGTCGTATCCAGCCCAATAAATACGGCGTATCGAATACCCTGGATACATTATCTTTTTATTTTCAGTACTTTTAAAACTTTATTGTTAGACTTGTCAATACGGCGTATTCAGAATTCTGAACGCGGCGTATTTGACCTCTGACCCGTATTGGTTATTTTTTCTTGCAGGTTTCAATACGGCGTATCCACCACCATGGATACGCGTATCGACTACCCTGCACAGTTATCGTTTTTATTTTCTTATTTTAACCGACGTTTATTTGAAGATACAATTACTGTGATTTTTTTTATGTTAATACAGAGAAGTACTAAACGTGAATGAAGAAAGTGGTGGTATGCAGATTATCTGGAATCTTATGCGTGTTTTCATGCCGGTATTTAGACGTTTTTCGCAACATAACACACATAGTTGCTCATTAACTCATTATGAATGATCATACCGAGCAAATCCCAGGAGAGTTTTCGTTCTAATTCTTTATATTTTCTGTATTTCATGCTAAATTTATACAACGTGACGTTGTATATCTCAAATGGAGGGAGAAGAATTAGAAAGCTACTTGTCCTTATTTTCAAAAAAAATATGCCTAATTTATGCTTAAATTTGAAAAAAAATTAGCATGTTTTTGTTGATTATTAGTTGCATAACTCACACCACATAACCCTTATTTCCATATTGTAAGGATTAAGCCTATTCTGTTTCCCCTATTCTATTGAAATTCCACAGACATGAGTGTGTCGGTGATTGTAGTAAACTTTAGAACTTGGCTTGGTATACTATTCGAGACCACCATAATGAGTATTATTGTTATAATTGGAGTGACTTGTCTAGATTGGTAAATTTCTAAGATTAAACAAGATAGCCTATGTCATTTACAAATATAATGTGTTATTAACTAATTACACTGGTTAGTTAACCCCCGTATAAAACCCTTTTGTTAGTTTCATTTTTAGAGTAAGATACCCCTAGAAAAACTTTCTGAGTCATTCCTTTCATTTCTTACTCTACTAAAATATATTTCGTTACACCTTTACACCTTAGCCTACCTTGTTAAAGTCCATGGTTGGTTGCTAGTTGCTTTTGTGTAAAAGTTTGTACTTCCTGTGTTCGTGTGCGTATTTCTTATCTTTGGTTAGGTCGGGAATTGCACATTGCAATGGAATGTGAAAGTAGTTTCTTTTATTTTTCGTGTGTTTACTACTTTCACTATTACTTTTATTTATGGTTCATGAGCATTATGGAATTATTATCCAGATTTATTATGATCATGAAGTGGTGAAATTTTATACCTTTATTCGTTTTTTGCTTTGTTTAAAAAATTAAAAAAAATAGAAGAATACAAAAAAATGTAAGAGAGAAAAAAAGAAGAGGATTGTGAGATAATCGGTTCGTCTAAACTTAACCGATTTTATTATTCATGAGATCACAAAATTAACTAACTATGTATCTTTTGTATCAAGTGGTAGATATCACCACTATTGTTGTATTATATTATGGATGAATGGGAGTTGGTTGTTATGGGAAGGCCAACTAGGTATGTTTTTATGGATCATTGAGAATGATGATTAAGAATTTAAGACATCTTTGAGTTTAATTCGTGTCTACCAAACAAAGCGTGTGTTTTCCGTGTTAAAGAGTGAGTTAGTCGGTGATTTGTCTTTTTTAAAGTTGTGGTTGGGAAAGTAGCTAGCAACACTATTGTTTATTGGTTGGACTTAATCTATCTATTTCGTTATTTTATTTTACACCAATCATATATTTTTCTCATGCCTAATCCCTACCCTATATCATTCTTCATCCTAACATTTGGTTTACTCGAATGAGGGAATTGAGCAATCGCATGTGTCTCATTCATGGATTTGGATGTGTATGTGTGGTTTTGTCGCCCTTGTTGGTGTAATGTTATTGGTGAAGATCACTTAATCCTATTCGTTAGCTTATTCGAGTTAAGGAGTGAGCAATCACAAGTGTCGCGGTCATGGATTTGGGCGGGCATTTGTGGTTTTGTCGCCTTTTTTGAAATATTGGTATCGATAGAGATTAAAAAGAGAGATCAACCCTTAAGCCTTGTCATATTCACCTAATTTACCTTTTTTAGACTGGTTACTCCTCAGCTTTAGTGGTGGAGATGTGTATCTTTGCCAAGCTTATGATAGAATGCTCGTCACGACCGAGCAATTGAGCAAACTACTAAACATAGGTTAGTTGAGTGATTTGAGTGATTTCGTTTCCTATTTCATGTGGTGTTTGGTTGTGCCCTAGTAATTGAATAAAAATGATTAAAGGAAAAATCCTAGACATTCGTTTGGGATACATTTTCATAAGATTAATCCAAAGTCTACTTGAGGACAAGTATGATTCAATTGGGGGATATTTGATGACATCAAATAACGTCTAATTATTAGCATCATTTATCCCATCTATATTGCTCATTTTAAGTTATTTTATATAAGATTTGATACTTAATTGCTTATCTTTATGAATTTCAGTTATTATCAAGCAATTGGTAAAAGATTGAGAAAAGAACAAGTTTTGGAGCATAAATGAAGAAGTTCAAGAAAGTCTACTGAATCTGAAGAATAAGACGTATCATTCTAGACAGATACGCTGTATCTAAGACTTAGACGAATTCAAGACCATTGTCTGACTTTGAAGAATACGGCGTATCCACATCAGCAGATACGCTGTATATGAAACTTTGGTCAACTTTCAGAACAAGCGAGAAGACCCCAATACGCCATATCCAGATTCACCAATACGCTATATTGGGGGCGGTTAAGGATTATGTTAGCCTCAATTTATTGAGTCGAACAAGGAAGCTCGGTCACTCTACGATGGAGCTTTGGTCTTTAATTAGTTAACGTTGTAATAAGATAATATCGGGAATCAGGCTCGATAGTTAATCTAATATTGTATATGTTTCGGGTTTAATCCCAAACAAAACCCGAGCCCGGGTCCTAGTTAAATATCCCGCGCGTCACATTAAATGTGTAGGGGTATATATATATTTAGATATTTTCTAAATATCTAAATATATATAGATATTTTATTTTAAGAAAATATCAAGTTGTTTCATTCTAATAAATCTTTCTCTTTTCTTTTCTCTCTAAATTCTCTCTCCTCTTTCTCTCTCTAAACAACTCACTCTCTTTCTCCTTTCTAGTTTGATTTCGTGTATGATATATATGTTATGAAGTGTTATCGGGATCCTACAATTGGTACCAGAGCTTCAAGGGTGGATTCGTGATTCATTTGTGGCGAAAAAGATCAAAATTCGTGGCTTTTTTTTGAAGAAAAAAAACCCACGGCTCAAAATTTATTTTTGGGGTCATTTTGTTGGTTAATCTTGTTCTTTTCTTGTTATACATGTTATACAAGATGTATTGTTGCCATTCCAAGTGATACTCAAGCCTCAAGATCGAAAACAAGCAAATAAGATTCGGATTATTTTCATGTTCTTCGTGGAGGGTTGCTTCGTTTTTGATGATCCACGAAGAAATACATGTTATTGGATGTTTAATCTTCAAATACTATCTTAGTATTACATGTTTCTAGCTTATTTTCGTGGATAAAAAGCTTATTTGGCTCGATTATGCTTAATTCGTGCTAGTGTTCATCGTGGAGGGTTGCTTAAAATATCATTTTCTAAGTGGAGGGTTGACATAAAGTAGGGACAAGATCCGGAATTTAAGGAAAAAGTCAGCCGGCGGTTTGACCAAAGTCAAAGGCGGGTTGATTAAAATATTTAAAAACGGCGGTTTGAAAATGGCGGTTTGAACACGACGGTTTGTGGTATGTGCTTAAATACACATACCTTTTACCTTTAAAAACGAGCTAAAATAATCAAAAACGGACTTAAAATGCCAAAGATACGCTTGTTTTGCTAATTGTATTGTGCAGGAACGGATAACCAAGAAAAGGACGAAAAACAAAGCCAAAACGACAAAACTGGACTCGGAATGGAAAAGACTGTGAAAGACAAAGCCAAATCAAAGCCGGAAAGTCAATCCAGTCAAAAAGTCAACAGAAAAGTCAACTGGTCAAAGTCAAAGTCAACCCAAGTCAACCCCGGGGCCAAAGTTCAAGAAATATAAGTTTAGGGGCTGAAATTGCCAAACCCTAAACTTATTTATAAAGGAGAAAAGAGAAAAATAGAAGACAAGGGCTTATTTTGCAATTTGCTCAAAGAAACAAGTAGGGGGCAAAACTGCCAACCCCCCTAACTTGTACACCAAAGGGACGAAAAATGCAAAGAGTTATATAACTCTTGGGGACTTGTTTTGCCAAGTCCCCAAAAGTTATTTAACCACAGGGACCGTGGGTGCAATAACAACATTAACCATGAGGGGCCATTTTTGCCAAAGAGTGAAACTCACACTCTGTTAACAGCCCTCAAACTTCTTTTCCCGCCAAAAACATGGTACACACTTCACGGGATTACAACCCCGTTTTTACCCATCGTTTCTTCTCCATTCTCTTGGATAAGCTCTTTCCCCCTCCTCCACTACCTTTCCCAGCCAAAAAGTTGCCAACTTGGCAATCCCACATCCCCCAAGACCCAATTCGATGGCTTAGATTGATTCTCAAGATTGAAGGGCCAAGATTGAAGGCTTTAAACCTCTCACACAACAAGCACACCTGTGTTTGTGTGTCTACAAACAAGCACAACAAGAAGAGAAAGAAAGAGAAGGCCTAGTTTAAGTTTTCGGCTATAAATAGCCTTGTAAGCCATTGAGTTTGATATCCAGTTTTTATATCAAGTTACATTCAAGTTTTATTAAGTTTTTATTGTAGTTTTAAGTGTTTTTATTTTAATGTCCTTTATGCAATTGAAATTTTCAGTTTTAATGAAAATTTAAGTGGTTTTTACTCAATAAGCTCTTAATAAGCTCATTAGAGCTTATTCTTTTAAAAGCTTTAATTCAGCTTAAAAAAGTGTTCATTAGTTCTTTTATATTGTTTTAATTTGAGTTCAATTCATTAAAGTACCTTTGAGTGTGATTTTGGAAGCTTTTGGAGAGATAAGCTAACATAAGCTTATTGAGCTTATTGCTTAGGTGTAGAGGCTTTTGGGAGCATCTAGGACAGGTTTCTAGGCACTCACTCAGAAAGAGTGGCCTTGGTTCTGAGACACAAATCCAAGGGTTTCATTTTCTAAAATTCATTCTAGCTTAACTTCTAAGCTTTAATCTTTAGCTTATTGCTTCACATCTTTACAAATGCATTTAGTTTAAAGTGTAGTAGTTGTTTAAGTTTTTTATTGATATCTTTGTGGCACATTAGCTTATTCTCAAATAAGTCATAAGTGTTAGTATAAGCTCTGCTGAGAACTAGCTTATTTTCTTAATAAGGCTTGGTTTTTTTTGTTTTAAAATTGCTTAACTAGGTTAATTAAGTAGAAGTAGATAAAAAGTTTTTTAATGTTTTGGCTTAAAACATGGGTTTTAAACCCACTTTGGTTTTTGACCGTTTTAGCTAATAGGGGTGTTTTGGCACAAGACCAAAACGGGTCAAAAAGGGTTTTGGCTTGGGTTATGGTCACTTGGTCAATTTAAGCTCAAGTTTTAAGTCACTCTTTGCTGTTGTTAAAACATTTCTAGTTGGAAAATTGTTTTCTAAGGTTTTCTAAAACCTTTTTCAAAACTGTGAAGGGGTTTTTTAGAATCCCCAAGAGCTTATTTGATTAAGCACTTGTGGTTTTAGTTTTTAAGCTCAAAAGTGCACTGTGTTTAGTGTGTAACAAGGCTGGTAAAAAAGCCTTTTAGTTTCCTTGGACTTTTTAAGTCAAACTCACAAGTTTTTTTTGGTCATAGTTTGTAAAAAACCAAAACGCCCTTTTTTTTTTTTTTTTTTTTTTTTTTTTTTTTTTCCTTTTTCATAATCAAAATTAAGCTAGTAAAATGAATTTTCAAAAGCTCAAAATTGGTGCACAAGTCCTTTAGATAGAGTACTCAATCTGTTTAAACTTCTTTTTGATTTTAGAGCTTATTTGACAGCTTAAAATAAGCTGTCAAATAAGCCCTTGAGTTTAGCCATAAAGCTCCCCTGGTGCAAAGGGGGAACTTTAGGCTCATTGTTCTCAGCCATTAAGCTCACTCAAGCCCAAGTATTTGGCTTATTTTAAGAGTTTATAAGCCCTAGTATAAGTTCTCAAAGTTTGAGCCCTTGATAAGCTTATTTGGTTGCTTATTTTTAAGCCCAAAGATACCATTTGGCTGTTTACACCAACAGTACTAACACCCAAGTTAGTACTGTTGTGGGGTTTAAGCCACATTCTGGCTTATTGAGCTTATTCCATAAGCTCAAATTGCTTCCTCATAGCATTTTAAGTTAGTTAAATAGTTGTTAAGCTTATTTTTTCTTTTTTCTAGCTTATTTGCCAAAGTAACTTAGTAAAATTTTAGCTTTTAGGCTTATTTCAGTTTCTGTCACTTAAGCACTTTCCAACAGCTTATTTAGTTAGCTTTCCCTTTCCTTTTCAGCTTATTCAGGTTAGTTTAAGCCCTTTTGCTTATTTTAGTCATTAGCTTAGCTTGTTCGACCATAAGACTTAGAAAAGTTAGCCTTTAAGCCATTTTAGTCTGCTGTCACATTTAAGCTTATTTTATAGCTTATTCTTTTAACCTAAGTCAAAAGTGTCTTTGTTAAAGTTGTTAATTATAAGCTGTTCTTTAACTTTCATGTTTTAAGTTTTTGCTAAAAATCACTTTTTAATAAGCCAAATAAGCCATGTCGTAGGGTTGGTTTTGTACATCTTTGATAGTGCGGGGTTACACGTTTTAACTAAAGTGTAAATTTAATAAACTTTGCCCGCCTACCCTTTAGTTTAGAATGTTACACTTTCTACCCTAGAGTTTTAAAAAAAAAAAACAAAAGGG
>BQNB010093101.1:0-26450 GCA_026074375.1 Tanacetum coccineum | reverse complement strand
AAGGAAGGTATGTGTAATGTGTTTCACTTGTTTTCTTATATCGTAAAGTTGTGCAAAATGCCTTACTATATTCTCTTAGATATTCTTCAAGAAAAAAAAACACTATGATGCAGGTAAAGAAGTTTTGGGTGGAGCTGAATAAAGGACTACTTTGTATTATTTTGGTCAGTCAATGGCAAGTAATCACGGGCGCCAACATGTTTCGACTTTTGAGGATGGACTTTTCATGCATGTAGACTTTATCTACTTCGCACCATCAAATTCATTCAGCAATATTGTGTAAATAACTATATAACTTCTACATTCGTGGGCCACGACAAAAAACAACAATGTATACTGGACCCTCATCCAATTGAACTGATCACAGATAATTATATCTCATTCTTCTCGTTTATTAGAAGTTTCTTTATCATCTAATTCTTCTTCATTGCATCGACAACAAGATTGGTAGACTTCTTTTAAACCACATCTTATTTGGAGCACTCGTTAATGGATTTGTACTAGAATTTGAATTTGGTTAGTTGGCGCAAGCCTACTAATCAAGCCCTTACAAAACCCACCATGTGATTATCGATTGAAAGCCGCTCATAAACCCAGGCCTCTATATGGTAACCCGTGTATGCTAGCCTGGAGGTCTTATCATCTAGTTATCATTATCCAATCATCTAGTCAACATTAGCTATCTAATTGTAATCATCAAGTTATCATTATCCAATCATCTAGTCATCATTATCCAATCATCTAGTCATCATTATCCAATTGATTGTATCCTATATATAGGGTGATTGTTTTATGGAATAGACAACAACGCATTTTACCATTCTACATGGTATCAAGCCTTCATTCGATCCTCTAACCCTACTGCCGATCTTCAAACAAAACCATCTCCATACCGAAACCGTAATTTTTTTTCTATACAATCGTTTACTAGCGTGCAAGGTCACGTTCTTGTACTTAGGTCACAAGATTTGTTTTTCACTTGTGCAAGGTCACAATAGTTTGGTCTTCGTGCTTAGGTCGCGATGTTTTATAGTCGTGCACGGTCACGCATTTGATTCCTTGTGCTCGGTCACGAGTTGTTTACATTGGTTTCTTTGTTATCTACTTCCTAACAGTTGGTCTCAAGTTGTTTGATTTTGTTTCTTTGCTATCTTCGTACTTATTCTGTTAATTAATAAATTGATCATCATGTGGTCTTTGAATTTGGCTTTGTCAAAGAATGCGTATAATATGTCCCAGTATACATCACAACACTAGGCCTCTTAGCCCCCCAGGATTCCCACCACATAATGTTACTGGTTATCAGCCCACTATAATAGGCCCATCGGGTCAGCATGGTCACTAGGTCAGACCAGTTCGGGTCAACATGGTTACGGGTCAACAGTTTTGGGTCATGGACAGGTTCCGGTCAGCCGGCTATTTTGGGTCAAATTTCTGGTCAAGAGACGGTTTTGCCGCATGCGTTTAGCACCATGACATTTCAAGATCATACTACGGGTGCTTGGAATATGGACACAGGTGCAAGTTCTCATCTTAATAGCTCGGTTACTAGTCTTAATATTGTTTTTAATACTTGTATGTATCCGTCTATCTCGGTTGGTGATGGTCACTCCATACCCGTCACCAACACGGGCCATAGTATTTTGCCAACTCCAACTAAATCTCTTCACTTAAATAATGTTCTTATCATCCCTCATATTGTCAAGAATTTAATATATTTTTGTGACAATAATTCTACTATCGAATTTGATGCGTTTGGTTTTTTATGTACATTGATTTCCTGAACGCCCTCGAGTGCTTCCGTTCGGATGTGTAAGCACGAGGAATCTTTACCCAGTTAATGCTCCATCTCTATCCCTCATGCTTTCACTGGTTTAGTCAACACATGTGTGCATCAACGACTTGGACACCCAGGGGGTGGAAGTGCTGCGTTAATCTTGATTCATTCTAATTTTATTTCGTTCTAATTAAAGAGAAGCCTCCGTTCTGTGTCATGCTTGTCAGATTGGCAAAACATGTGAGGCTTCCGTTTTGTTAGATCAAGTACTGTGTTTAAGTTCTTGTTTTGGGACATGTATTCACTTGGATGTTGGACTTCACCCATTCCGTGTCTTTTGGTTTTTAAATATTATGTCTCTTATTTTTAGTATCATATATCAGTTTGTTTGGGTTTATCATTTGGTATAAATCTGAGATGTTATGTCCAAATTCTTGTTTATTTCGTAATTATGTTCACACTCAATCTAAGTGTGAAATCAAGTCATTCCAATGTGATCATGGTGGTGAATTCGAAACTGTCTCCTACACACCCTTTTTGCCCAAAATGGAATTCAGTTCCGCTTTTCGTGTCCCCAAACCTCTCAACAGAATAGGAAGTCTAAACGAATGGTTCGTACAATTAATAACCTCATTCGCACCCTCTTTTTCCAAGCAAACCTTCCATCAACTTTTTGGGTCGATGCTCTTAATATGACCAAACACTTACTAAATATCTTGCCTTCAACTGTCATTGCTAATGACATTCTCTACACCCGTTTATATGGCAATTGAATACCTACTATCTGCTTTTATCGCATTTTTGAATGTTTATGTTAACCTCACTTTAGCCATCTCACAAATTGAATCCTCGTGCAATACCCTCTATTTTTTTGGGATTTGCCTCTTCTCATAGAGGGTATCATTGCCTTGACCTGCACACAAACAAAATAATTATTTCACATCATGTCACTTTTAATGAAACCGTGTTTTCATATGGCTCCACCATACCCAAATCCACTTCTGTTTATACCTTCTTAGACGATACCTTTGATTTACACCCTAATGTTCCAATCCCTACACTTACCACACAACTATTGGACAAACTGATCATTGTACCACCAAACAAACATACTAACGACCCCTGGACCCACAGCCCAAACATTCCCCTTACTGCGGCCCCAAACAACACCTGCTTCCCCCTTTTTGCTCCAACTCCATTCACAGTCAAACAGCCATCCCCCGTGGCCTAACATACACCAGTCTAGCTTCAATTCTCACCTACGGCTGTCCCGCACCAAACCACAATAGTTTCGGACCAACATGCATCCGCTATAGTCCAAAATCCCCTAGTTAGCCCAAACCCTAACTCGGTTCATCCCATGGTTACATGTTTCTGTGTCGAGACTAACCGTCCCACTGAGCATCTCAATTTACATGTGTCTTCGGTTTCATCGTTACCCAAATCTTATCATGATGCGTTTAGTGATCCAAACTGGCAAAATGCTATGCGTGATGACTAGCATGCGCTTATTAAAAACAAAACTTGGATTTTAGTACCTAGACCACCAGATACCAATATAGTTCGTTGTATGTGGCTTTTTTGTCACAAGTATCTGGCAGATGGCAAACTTAGTCGCTACAAATCTCGTCTTGTAGCAAATGGTAGTACACAGCTAGAGGGTGTTGATGTTGATGAGACTTTTAGTCCGGTTATTAAACCATGTACTATTCTGACTGTTCTTAGTTTAACTACTTCTTGACATTGGCCGATTCATCAGCTTGATGTCAAGAATGCTTTTTTACATGGTGATCTTTTTAAGATGGGTTATATGCATCAGCCTCATGGATTTCGGGATTATGTTCATCCTGATTATGTGTGTTTATTACAGCGATCTCTCTATGGGCTTAAATAGGCCCCCGAGCTTGGTTTCAGTGGTTTGCATCTTATATTACTTGGGGCTCATAGTCGATGTGACTCCTCTTTATTTATCTATAGAAATGGGATCGATACTGCTTACTTATTATTGTATGTTAATGATATTGTTCTCACAGCTTCTTCTGAGATTTTGTTGCAGCAGATTATTAGTTCGTTATGTCAAGAGTTTGCTATGACAGATCTTGGTTCGCTCAATTATTTTCTGGGTATCTCTGTTACACGTGATTCTTCCGGGTTGTTTTTATCTAAAAAAAAAATATATGATGTTGAGGTTCTTGAGATGGCACATATGGTTAATTGTAATCCTAGTCGGACTCCTATTGATACTGAGTCTAAACTGGGAAGTGATGGTGATCCGGTTTCTGATCCGACTCTATATCGGAGTCTTGCAGGTTCTCTACAGTATCTTACTTTTACTCGTCCAGATATTTCTTATGTAGTTCAGCAGGTGTGTCTTTATATGCATGATCCCCGGGAGCCTCATTTTTTTGGCTCTTAAGTGGATTTTGCGGTATGTTCGTGGCACTTTGGATTATAGGTTGCAGTTATTTTCATCGTCGACTACAGATTTGGTTGCTTATTCAGATGCAGCTTGGGCTGGTTGTCCTACTACTCGATGCTCTACTTCAGGTTACTGTGTTTTTCTTGGCAACAACTTACTCTCTTGGTCCTCTAAGCGTCAGCCGACGCTTTCTCGTTCCAGTGCAGAGGCAGAGTATCGTAGTGTTGCCAATGCTGTTGCTGAGACTTGTTGGTTACGCAATCTACTACGTGAGTTGCACACTCCTCTATCTTCCGCTACGCTTTTTTATTCAGTATTTATCATGCAATCCGGTTCAGCATCAGCGTACGAAGCATATTGAGATATACATTCATTTTGTTCGGGATTTGGTTGCTGCTGGTCAGGTCCGAGTGCTTCATGTGCCTTCACGTTATCAGTTTGCGGATATTTTCACCAAAGGCTTACCTTCTGCTTTGTTTGAGTTAAAGAATTTCGCTCCAGTTTGAGCGTCCGGTGTCCTCCTGCTCTAACTACGGGGATTGTTAACCCGTGTATGCTAGCCTGGAGGTCTTATCATCTAGTTATCATTATCCAATCATCTAGTCATCATTAGCTATCTAATTGTAATCATCTAGTTATCATTATCCAATCATCTAGTCATCATTATCCAATTGATTGTATCCTATATATAGGGTGATTGTTTTATGGAATAGTGATGAGGTGTCATTTTACACTTTTCTGGGGTCGTTTAACCCCCAAAATCGTGTGTTTATGCCCAAAATAGGAACTTAATCGTTCCTTTTCAGGTATTTCTCATTTGAAAGACATTTGAATGAATTACACTTGACTTGGGCTTATTTGGAGAAGAAACGGACGAGATTACGAACCAACACCAAGACTCTTGAAGATTTGTGCTCACAGATCCTTGAGACGGCGTTACAAGTTATACTAGATGCCGTCACAACTCATCAAGTGACGGCGTCACATTATTCACGATGGCGTCAGCCCGCACCGACTTAAATGCAAATCTAGAATATTCTTCTTACGACGGCGTCATGACTAAAACGCGACGCCGTCGCGTCATTTTTCCTATATATACAAACCTAAATTTAGGGTTTTGGGTGGGTAACTTTAGAATAAAAAGAGGGTACGAGCCCTAGTTCGTTTAGCAGCTATAGGAGACAATTTTAGGGCCTAAAACCCTATTGTACTTCTAACAATTCATGTTTTAATCAAGTAAGGTTTACTTAATCATTCAATATGTCTATGTGTTGTTTGATTTATTATTCTTGCTTTATTCTTAACATGCTTGGCTAAACCTCTTATTGTGTTTATTTATGATTGAATGAATCCTAGAATGTAGATCTTAGTGATGTTACTTCTTGCCCCCTAATATGGTTGATCCACTTTTAATGTATTTCACATGTATTTAGTAAACTCCTAGGGGCCGTGTAATAGTCTTCATACTACCTTGCATGTGCGTTGCTCTAGCGGCATACTAAGTAGACGGCGGTTTCGTGTAATGCGTTCATGCTTTAGGAAATAGTTACATATATCATCACATGTGTAACAAGGCAACAACACTAGGAGAAGCAATTTAGGGAGTAATACATGATTTAGTAGACACAATCTTTTATCTTATTGTTATCACCATTAGTTTAGATTATTATTTAGTTTAAATAGCTAAAACCAAATCTCTCTCCAATATATGATTTTACCTGCTTTCATAAATTATAAAAATACAAAAAGAATCTTCCTTCAACCCTTAGAATTCTGTTAGACCGTGATCAAGCCTTCCCAACCTATTCCTCGAGTGAACGATAAACAACCTGAGTCTTGCCTATACTACACTACAACGATTAGGTGCACTGCCTAGGGAGTTGTAAAACTTCTCGTGTAGAAAGTCCTCGACGACCCGCACATTAGTTTTTGGCACCGCGCTAGGAATAGTTAGGTTTAGATCATTGTTTACTTAGTTATACTTGCTTGAGTCCTTTCAAGTAAGATTTATTTCTGGCATTAGATTTTCTTGTATGTGTCTATCTTTTCTTCGTGTTATTGTTTTGGTAGCCCATTCTCGTCAACCATCCATAGGAGACGAGGAATCTCTATCCCATTTTACTCTAGGAGATTACTCCCAAACCAAGCCATAAGGGTTTATGGATTCATCGAGCTCCCCGAAGGGAACAACGTGGTACCTCTTCGATCCGACACCATCCGGTTGGTGCAAAACGGATGCTCATTCCACGGACTTCGGTGTCGAGGATCTCAAATCAACACCTCAGGGACTTCTTTTAACTTGTGATCACTTGACTTGACTCAGCGAATTGGGATAAGACGAGCCTGCGTTTATTTTTTATTTTCTTCCACGCGATGCAAGCTTAGCAATGGATTGAACGCCTTTCCAGCAGGATCCTCTCCCACATGGCGAGGGTCTTACTAACCCGATTCTTGATCACTTCTTTTCCACCGGGAAAAGGACCGCAAAATCCGCAATGATAACCTGGCAGGTTCTAACAAACATCTGGAGAATCTCTATCCGACAGCATGGATTGTTTCAAGGACTACTCCAAAAAGTCCTTCATGTGGATGATCGTTGGCTGTCAAATCAATTTTTTATGGTCATGATCCCTTTCGCATCTTGAGTGTGAATTGACCGCACCCGCCGACGGCAACTCCGCCAATAAGAATGCCGACGAATCCTGGGAAATAATTTGAAGACCTCGCCCTCTATGGACATGAAGGCTGGGAGACACAAGGTAATTCGTTCAAAACCAGTCATGGCTATACTGTAGCCTCAAGGATCACCAAAAAACACCGTGACCGGAGACTTCTTGTGCTTGAAGTCAAATTAACTTCTTTCTTAAAGGTCGCGACCGGGGCCACCCTTATCAAGCTCAAAAACTCAACCCTAGCCTAGTAATGCAGGCTATTCCGAGCTCTCTCCCCGAATGGTCACTACAAATCACCAACACTGAACCCCTTCGCCTTTCATAAACGTACAGGTCCAGCTCCTCAACCACAAACATTGGGCACTACTTTCAAGGCTCGAGTAAGGGATTACATGGTTGCGCACACCGAAAGAATGGAACGATTTAAGAACACCATCTTCAAGCAACGCGAGGAAATCAACGGTAGGATGACTGAAATGTTCGGGCTTCTCAAGGAACTCACGGCTAGCAGAACCCCTAAGAAAGTATTGATAAGGGAAGAAGCCAAATACCCGTCAACCAAAGAATGTAAACTATATCTCCCTCGCAAGAAATGAAGAAGAAGAGAATAACAAGACGGACGAGATACCCGACAACACTAAAATGCCTACCGAAACGGAAATGCCAGTCAGGAAGGCCGAGGCATTGAATGGAGCTGAGAACGGGACCGGAATTGAGTCAGTCGAAACACCGAAGAATGATGAAGTAGTTGAAGCACCCGGTTCTCAGCCTGTAGCGTATTACCTGAAGCATAAGATAAATGAAAAGCTTATCAAGGGACTAGTTAACAATAACAGATTCAATAACTCTCTTTCAGGAACCCGAGTTGGAAAGAAAAATAAGAAAGCATATAATGTATTACCTGAGGGGCCTGTTTACGACGCGATTCTCAAGAAGAAAATAAAAGAGCGAGGACACTGGGAGGAAAACTTTTGAATACCTTGCAGCAGTAGGAGGGCCTTACTTAAGCATGTACTTGCCCTCGTCGATCAAGGTCCAATTGTATATGTCATGCCTTACTCAACCGATATGAAACTCATGACGATGAGCCAGGCCTGAGATACATTAGACTCTCATTAGCTAACCACTCATATATCTATCCCTTAGGAATAGCTGAAGACGTGTTAGTAGAGGTTGTCGAGCATATATACCCCGCGGACTTCGTAATTATAGACATTAAGGAAAATGAAAAGAGGCCTTTCATTCTTGGAATGCCATTCTTAACAACGGTAAAGGCCTCAATTAAGTTTGACACATGCACCATAACTCTAAGGTCAAGAAAAAGTAAGATAAGTTTCTATAGGATACCTGAACCCCTGTTTCACGTCGAAAAAGGAATCAAGAATGACATAGAACCCATAGCTCCCACTATGACTGTGAAGGATAAGACTTCATCAAGAAAAGGAGATGGAATTTAGTCAATGAAGAAGCAAGAATTTTGAAGATGAGCTCCCTGCTCTTACAAAAGAAGAAGAAGGAATGGATGATGAAGGGGAAGTCACGTAAGGACGTGTGACTTTGAGTCTAGATACAAGACTCGTTAATAAAGGAAAGCGCTTCTTGGGAGGCAACCCAATTTACTTTTCTAGCATATTAGGAGTGTGTAGTTGTGTTAAATTCTTTCTTTACCATTTGTTTTATTATGTTTGAACTATCTTGTAATCATGCTTTGTTTGTCTTTAACATCGTCTTAATTTCAATCAAACGTATTTCGCAAATAATAAGTGTAGGGGAATTTATCCAGATTTTGAGCCAAATTCAAACATGATAAATGAATTGTTTAGATTAATTCACGTCAGTTTCGAGTCATATGATTGAATTGTTAAATCTCAGGTTTTTTTACAGCCATTTATACATGAATTAACTTATGGAATCAAGTGCAGGAAATTTTTCATCACAAACAAAAATTTTGTTTTCACAGACTATGGAGATGGCATCACGATTAATACGCGACGCTGTCACTACGTCATCTGTGACGGGGTCACCACAACCCTGACGGCGTTAAACGCCCAGGTTCAGAAAACTCAAAGTTTTTAATCAATTTTGAAAATAACTTGCACAACATTTAATATATTTATTCTTTCGTTATAAACCTACAAAACCTAATGAGTTTAACAATTCTTTCATCTTATCTATCGAGTCGAACCCTAAATTCACATTATATATTGGTAAAACGTACATTTTATGCTTGGTATAGTTGTCTTTGTCTTTGATTACAGGTTATATTTGATGAGAAGAAGCTTGGAAGTTCTTAGGAAGTTTCATTGGATGATTCTCAAAGGATGATTTAACCAGTTATCGCATGTTTCTTCTCCATTATTGAGTAAACCAGGGGAGTACTAGTTTCTTTTCCTTATTTTCTTTTCCCTTTATCTGTTTTAACGGGTACTTCTAGAGAACATTGGGGACAATGTTCAACTTAGGTGTAGGGGGAAAATAAGCCTTAGAAACTATTCTTTCATTTGTCATTTGCCGTGTCTTTAAAAAGATGGGTAATATATCAAAACATAGCATAAAAGGGTGATTTTTACCAAAATTTATTTTTTATGACACATACTAACGAAAACCGAGTATTACAGCGTCCCATGAATAATGAATTTATATGACTAGCATAAAAACCCTTAAAATTCCCCACCCCACACATGAGGTTGCCCTTGAAATATTATACCTATTAGCTTGATTCGAGTTAAAAGAGAGAGCAATCCAATGTGTCTAATCCGTTAAACTTTACGGATGTGTAATGCGTGGTTTTGTTGCTTTTCTGGAACATTGGTATCGGTATTTTAGATTATGAGAGTACCGTACATATTAAATTCTAGAAACATGTTATTTGTGAAGCATCCTGAGATACGGCATAGTAGTATTAGGATTTGCTTGATAAGAGGCATTAGGATTAACCCATATTTAAACCCGAAATGTTATGATGTCACCTCGATCAGATAACCATCCTACACCCTTGCCAAGAAACTCATTAATTAGTGCAGATACCCAGAATAACCCTCCGAGCCTATCCTTTTTCATGGTTCTCGTAATTTTCTGGTGGATTCCAGATTATTAATGAAGAGCATTGTCACCCTTAAACCAATCGTTACACCCAAATCGCCTTACCTACCTGTAATTAACTCATTTAGTACATTATGTGTTTTAACCCCAAGTAATAATTGAGTACATGGTTGCTAAGTTCTTATCCATGTAAATACAGTTTAGTAATGATTAGATTCATGGTATAATTATTTTCGCGGAAGAATGTGGAAGAAAAAAGATTAAGTCAATATCCCCATATGGGTTTGTCAAATGATATCTATGATTATTTTGATCCACCATAAATCGGGTCTTTTAGTTAGATTGTAAATATCCGAGCATGTAAAAGCTCAATAGTAGGGGTGGCGGGATTATAAACTCCCATGTTGTTATTTATGTATTAAAAAAAATGAGATCACACAAAAAAAAGAACGAGATGATGAGAGTTGTGTGAGAGTTTGTATATCTTCGTCCGAGTCTTGCTTAGCAACCAAACAAATTGGGTGTTATTGTAAAATATTACTAGCCCTTCCACTCCAAATTTACACAAACCACAAAAATATCACATCCGTTTCCGTTCCATATATGTGTATCTTACACAACACCCACAACCCTTTAAAAGACCTCTTATAATAGTAAGAGTAACACTTCACCTAGCAGTGGAGGTTTGATCCTTACCAAGCCTATGGTAATATATATGACTATGACAGGTAATGAGTTTTGATGATTTTCTGTTTCCCCTATAATGTTATAAAGCCATTATACACCCGAGTGAAAGAGAGAATCCCAAACACTTATGTGAGGTGCTAGTATATACTTTTCGTGCTTTTATTTACAAGGTCTAGAAGGTTGTGTTGTAGAATATGTTTAAAGAATAGGTAAAATGACCCCTCATATTGTTATTGTCTAGATAGAAAAGCCCATTTGCTTGCGGAAAAGCAAATCTAAAGTGAAGAGGTAGATTTTGAAGAGTTCATTTTATACACTTTTCCGGGGTTGTTTAACCCCTAAAATCATGTGTTTATGCCAAAAATAGGTACTTAATCGTTCCTTTTCAGGTGATTCTCATTTGGAAGACATTTGGATGAATTACATGTGACTTGGGCTCATTTGGAAAAGAAACGGACAAGATTACGAACCAACACCAAGACTCTTAAAGATTTGTGTTCACAGAGCCTAGAGACGGCGTCACAAGTTATACTAGACGCCGTCACAACACATCAAGTGACGGCATCACATCATTCATGATGGCGTCAGCCCGCACCGACTCAAATGCAGATCTAGAAGATTCTTCTTACGATGACGTCACGACTAAAATGCGACGCCGTCGCGTCGTTTTTCCTATATATACAAACCCGAATTTAGGGTTTTGGGTGGGTAACTTTAGAATAAAAATAGGGTACGAACTCTAGTTCGTTTAGCAGCTATAGGAGACGATTTTAGGGCCTAAAAACCCTATTGTACTTCTTCCAATTCATTGAATTAAATCAAGTAAGGTTTACTTAATATACAATATGTCAATGTGTATGTTTGATTTATAGTCTTTCTTTATTATTAACATGCTTGGCTAAACCTCCTATTGTTTATTTTAAAATTGGTAAGGAAACTATAATGTAGATCTTATATGTTGCCTTCTTATGAAAGGATGTGCACGTTAGGCTTAGAAAACCAGCTTTTGAGCTGCAGCGCTGTTGATAATGTCCTAGGGAAACGTTATTAGTGTATAAAAAAAACAAAAGAAATGATACCAACGGGTCACAGTCTTTCATACACAACCTTACCCCTAATAAGTTGATCCCACTTTAATGTATTTCACAAGCACTTAGTAAACTCCTGGCCATGAAATAGTCCTTCATACACTTGCATGTGCACCTCTAGCGGCATACTAGTAGACGGCGGGTCTAGTGTAATACATCATGCATTAGTAAATAGTTACATAGATCATCACAAGTGTGACAAGGCAACAACACTAGGAGAAGCAATCTAAGGAGTAATACATGATTAAGTAGACACAATCTTTTATCTTATTGTTATCACCATTAGTTTAGATTATTATTCAGTTTAAATAGCTAAAACCAAATCTCTCTCTAATATATAATTTTACCTGCTTTTATAAAATATAGAAAAGTTAACAAATAATCTTTCCTACAACCCTAGATTTGTTAACCGAGATCGAATGCCTTCCCTAAAAAAAAACCTATCTCGCGTGAACGATAAACAACCCCAAGTCTTGCCTATACTACACTACAATGATTAGGTGCACTGCCTAGGGAGTTGTAAAACTTCTCGTGTTGAAGTCCTACGATGACCGCACATCAAATAGACAACAACAAAGTTTACCATTCTACACTATACGCATAGTCGCATAGTACATATGCATCGGACAACTGTTCCTCGGTTAAGATATAATGATATATGACAGTGAAGATACACGACAAGCATATTATGTACCAGCCAAGGAGGTAAGGTAACATGCCCTCATTGTCTAGTGAGAAGATCTACATGTGGCCTCCACAGAGTTTATCTCCAAACCTACATGTCTCTGTATAAATAGAAGGTATCCCTCACAACATCTCCAAGTAAGTTGATACACAACGTTGGTTTTTTTTTTGGTAAAGGGTTTCTCCGGTAAATTTATTACTCTAAAAAATAATTCAGTACAATGGATTTGGGTGAATCCCACATCTCAGCCCGTTACATAGGCAACCTACTTCCTTAAGGAAGGTACACATAAAGACTAGACTACAATTGACTCAACATCAAGTAACATGTTTCTTTTTTCGACATCGAACCTTGATATCAAAATTATCGTATTTAGATTGAATATGGATACAATTCATCGTCATATGGGTCATAGTCGTATTCAACATTCTCATATGTTTCCCTATATTGTTCCAGCAAGCTCTTAGTACCATATCTAACCCCTGACATTTTTGAAGCCAGAAAATTTGCCATTTCGTTATCAACCGGTGCAACTTCATCCTCACTATCATGATCATCTATATAATCAACCTTTTTAATAGGTTTACCATCATCATCCACAAGCACACATGTCCCCTCCATAATGTGTTTTTCAAGCATATTAATCTTTTCTACTAAGGGGGTAGCACTTTGCCCTTCCCCTTTCACACTAGACGTAGAAGCCTTATTACCCAATTCTACTTCCACATTAGCCAAGTCATTAACATTTAAAACCTTGAACGAGTTACTAAGGGAAAAGGTACCATTACCTGATGTCAAGACATTCGGCATACTTGCCCTTTTTAAAGAGTTACCTGATGTTGAGACATTCTTCTTACCATTAGTACCTTCAGTCGATTGATTTACTTTAGGGCGATAATGAGTTTTTTGTTTCACTAAGACCTGTTTAAAGTTTTTGGTGCCTTCATTATTACCACTTTATTTCTTCTTTTTCACTTTAACAAAGCATTCATCATCAGCCTTGGATGATCCACCATTGCCTTTATCCACCTTATTCACCACTCGTTTCAGAGATTTTGGACAATTAAAAACCGAGTGACCAAATATTAAGCACGTACTACAATAAGGAGGTTCCCACTCGTATTCAACACAAATGATTTCTTTCAAATATCCAAGTCCTTCAAGATTATGAACAGCCATAACCTCGCTAAAACCATTACAAGCATCAATTTCAATTAAAATTCTTACATAGCTGCTCCTACCCTATGATTCTAAACACATGAAATTCGTATACGAGTCTAGCATAATTAGAGTACCGATTTTCGTGGCGATCAAGCTTAACCCATCCGATGTATACGCAACCAGCAGGACATCATGGAACTTTACCCAAACGAGAACACGAGAAAATTCTTCCTTAAGGAGACTCACGGAGGGAGACCACTTATTTAGAAATATAGGGACTCCACGAATCATCCATGGACCATCTCTAAATCGAATCAACACCCTTAGTAGATGAGAACTTAAGAAAGAAAAAAACTTTTCACCGGCGTTACTTTCTCTATGCCATACTTTTTCTAATTGTTTCGAACAAACATTCCACGACAGGGAAAGCAAGCCTTTTACCAATAAAATACCTGTAAAGAGAATCTTTCATTCTATCATTTACCTCATTTACCAAAGCCAAAGGTAACCAAATGTCAAAATCAACATGTTTTGGCACATTAGCATCAAGCTTCCGAATATTAGCCTTATTCAACCACATAGGGCTAAGCTTATTAGCATAAGATGAGGAAGCGTCTTTCATAATAGAACCAAGTCCATCCTGATCACTCCTGTTTATAGTGGGGGATACCACATTAACAATGTTAGTACTAGGAGTATTACAGTTAATAGTTAGAGTAAGCTCAAGAACTTGTCTCATATCCCTACCCATGACTGTATTCCTTTTATTAAGACCTCCCTCCTAGACATGAATGATACATGTAATAATAACTAACAGCAGAAAACCAGAAACCAAACCAAATCTACACGAACCATTAGTGTTATTCTTGCCAGCCGGTTGTTCAACTTGCTTTTTATTCTTCTTACCTCCCCCTCTCGGATCCAAGAACCCACAATACACAATCAGGCAAGCACGTCTTGCAATACCAAGTCGATCCATAAAACCTAAAAGAGATCTTGCAAATCAATTAACAGAAAAGTTACAGCCATACAAACCACGATTGAATCGCACAAATAGACCTGGATGATGGATGAGCAGATCATATTAATCAAAAGAACACCACCAGAAGATAGATCGATTAAAACATTAAAACCCTAAATAACCGATAAAGAAGAAAATAAAATCCTAGGATCGAAAAACCTTAACGACAAACACAGGAACAAAACAAAGATCAAGCACAGAGAAAAGATTAAAACAAAAGAATTAATCTTAATCCATAATATAATCAGTGATTGAAACGAGTAGATCGATTAGGAGTTTCAAGTTAGGGTTTCGGTGGGGAGTCGCCAAAATCGCCAAAAAGTAGGGAGAGGGTTCAATCTTTATTTTTTCGTTTAATACACGATCTTCTTGATCTCATTCATCTCTTCGAGTCCTTAACATTCTACACGAAAAACCAAACAACAGAACGATCCCAAATCCATCTCCAATCACGTTTTACATACCTATACAATCTCATAGAGAACACCAAGTTATCAGGATAACTTCTAAAGACATGCCAATTCAAGAAAGTAGAAGTCATGTTAGCTTAAAGGGTCTGAGGATACAGTCTTGGGTGGATAGCTTCACAAAGCTGGTGTCAAACAGGTTGGGTGCCACAGTACATCCGAGGGAAGGACTACAATGCATTCAAGTCACGCTGACTACATTGGCTTACTTGAAACCAAGGTTGCAAAAATCGTGAATCGTAAGCCGGGAGGTCGACCACCTTGTAGCTTGTAATCGGTCTAGGCGGGATTAATCGACGATTAATCATATTGGCATTTCTGACAAAATTTGGGTATTTTTGGCAAGTTTTGTGTATTTTCGGCGAGTTTTAGGTACTATTGGCAAGATTTTTTCTAAAAAATAACTTGTAATATATTTAAACAATTACTATAAGTGATCAAAATAAGTTTATGGTGAGTTTTAGGTACTTCCAGCAAGATTAGAAGGTTTTCGGCAAGTTTGACCACCGTTGATCGCCGTTGACCATGGTTGACCTATTTGTTTGACCCTGTTACATAAATCGGCAAGGTCGGTGGCCTTGTAGCGCCTAGGCGGCGATTAATCGGCCTTGTAGACCTTTTTTTTGTAACACTTCTTGAAACAAACAACAAACGTAACCAATGTGTCTAGTTCTCACGTAAACGCAAATCCGCATACTTATTCTTTCCCGCATACCTATATACATAATAGGCAGTGTACACCAACACCTATCAATAACTCTTAGGTTAGCGTTACCACAAGCCTAGTTTAAAGAGACACCCTAATATCACTACCCAGATCATCCCATGTGTAACATTTGTACTACACTACCCTATACGCAAATACATATTGATAAGGGAAACATAGTTAGACAAATTGCAAACACACTTATAGGAGACAACAACACCACCCTGGCTCACATTCCCTTGAGCACCTTAGGATAGAAATTTAATGGATGAGTCCACCATATGGACACCCAAACAAACATGCCCCGAGAAATCACCCACGGCCATTAGCATCCAGAATTTGATTTAGGGCGTTCTTAAAGAACAAGTAGGGAACATTCACATGATTCAATCATGACACTCGGGAAATAAGAGGGGTAGTGAGGATATGAAAGATGGGCAGCGCGTCCGATTGCAAAACATTTCATAGGTAACCTTTATCCTATCATCTAACCCCGGTTGTCATCACAACAATGATAGCCTCATTCAAGGTTAGTAGAATATACATGGATAAAGGAAGCTCAGTCGACATAATGTATGATCAGTGCTTTAATAAGCTCCTAGAGCACATTAGGTGTGGGCTCGAGCCACAAACTACATCGTTGATCAGTTTTTGAGGAGAAATATCCTACCCCGAGGACGTAATCACTCTAGAACTAACAGTCGGAACATACCCGTTGTCGAGTACAAACATATTACAATTTCATATTGTCAAATCCAATCCTAGTACAATGTGATACTAGGAAGACCAACGCTTCAAAATCTCAGTATGAAAGTTTTAACCATTAGGTCATTGTTCGAATTTCCAATAGGGGCAAGAGTCACTAAGGTCAAAAGTGACTACCCTAGTACCTGGTTGAGATGCAAGCTTAGTCGTTGTAGTCGAAGAAAGAAACATCATGGAGATCATATGGGAGCCTATTATATAGGATAATTCCAAAGAGGAAAGGGTCATCATCAATCCTGAATACCCAGATTAGCCTATCATAATTAGAGTAAGCCTCCTACCTCACGTGAAAAATCAACTAGTTCAACTACTAGCAAATCGTCTAAATGTTTTCGCCTAAAACTGTCAGACATGACCGGTGTCCTTTGGGAATTAGTAGAACATAGTATAGGCCTGAACAAATACGCACCTGTTGTTCGACAGAAAAGACACAGTCTTTCTTTAGACATGTTTCAGGTATTAATTCCCAGGTCACTGGCCTAATCCAGGCAGGCATTGTACGACATGTTCAATACCAAACATAGGTTGCAAACCCATTCATGGTCAAGAAAAGCAACGGTACATGACATATGTGCGTCGACTTCACCAGCCTAAACAAGGCGTCCCCAAAAGGCAACTACTCATTGCCTCTTATTGATTGGAAAGTGGAATCCTTAGATGATTTCAAATACACATGATTGCTTGAGCCATATAAAGGGTATCACTAAATTCTGATGAAAGAGTCTGCCGAAGACAAGATCGCATTCTACACCAATCAAGGTTTGTTTTGCTACACCAAAATGCCTTCCGGTTTGAAGAATGTGGGCGCCACCTATCGGGCACTAATAGACAGAGAGTTCAGAGATTAAATTGATGTCAATCTTGAAGCATGTGTCGATGATATGGTCATCAAAAGCAAAACAAAAGACACCTTATTGCCCGACATCATTGAAACATTCCAAAACCTCATGTACATCAACATAAAGTTGACAACTAAGTGTACGTTTGGGGTTGAAGAAGGTATTACGGTCACATAATCGATGCCACGGGAATTAGGGCAAACCTCAAAAATATATAGGCAATATTAGACATGACTCCACCCAGGAATTTGACATAATTACAAATCCTGAACGAGAATCTCGCAGATCTCACCGGTTCCTATCAAGAGAATCTAGAAAACAACTATCATTTTTCAAAGTCTTGATTAAATTCAACAAGAAAAAAGTATACGAACGGACTGAGGAATCTGAAGTAGCATTTCAAGACCTCAAGGTATTCCTAGCCGATCTACCTATCCTGACAGCTTTGATACCTAGGGAAACCTTCACTATGTATCTAGCAGCCTCTCATAAAGCCGTCAATTCAGTGCCCCTCGCATGAAAAAGCAAGCTTTAAAAACCAATGTAGGTTTAGGATTGGGCTAGACTTACGAGAAATAAAAATACACAATTATATAAAATAAAAATACACAATTTAACTTAAATAGATTTCATTAAAATTAAACACACATTACATTACATAAAATAAAATAAAAATTACGTAAACTAAAAATAAAACGTAAACATAAAAACACATAAATTAAACTAGTTTTTGAGTTGATATGAAGCCCGATTTACTTTATGATGGCTTTGTTGATAGTCCGCATCCATCGGATCCATGGGTCTACAATGTGTAAACTTTCAAGTCCCGCGCACCTTTTGAGAAACATATAACACAACTTTCGCGCTTGTCTCTCATTGATAACGTCTATCTTTGTCTTGCGGTCTAACTCGTATTGTTGTTGCATCATTTCTTGAAACATTACCGGGTTTGAACCGGAACTAGCGATCGAGTTTGAAGAACGTTGACTCTTAGCAATCCTTTGTAGGCCGGGTGGACGCGGCAACGCGTCGTCTCCAAAGAGCTCGGGTTCCTCATCGGTAATCCGTCTTCGGCTTTACTTGCCTTCTATTCTTTTGGCATTTAATTGGCTTTTATTTGACAAAATCCCGGGTAAATTAATATACAATTTAGCAAATATCAGTTTTCCTTGTAAGTCTAGATTGGACTCTATATATAAATAGATCCCTAGACATTGTTTTATGTGTGCACAAGAAAAGATATAGATGTCTAGTTGGTTTGGTGTAGCCTCAAGGTCTTTGACCCTATTATAGTTAGGTAACCGTTCTATACTGATCATATAGAATTGGGGCTTGGTGTGAATATATGAATGCAAAACCTTGTTTAATAACATTGATTCTTTGTTTAAATTTCGCCGTGCTATATCAATCTTTGTTATTATTAATCCTAGATAAGTTTTAAACAAACTTGAGCTTAAATGATTCTCCACAATTGGTATCAGAGCCAAGTGGCTCTTGATCTAGGATCTACAAGGTTTTACAATCAAAGAAAGAAGATTTTGTATTCAAAGAAACCTAAAAAAATTTGATTTTGGTTTCTATTTTTGTCACTTTCTGCACAGCTGTGGTAAAAAGGAGATATCTCATTCGTTAACCGTTGGATCTTAACGAAATTTTTATTGAAGGTTCTTTACTCATAAAGGAATATTCTCACTAGAGGGATCTTCAATCTGAGCTTTTAATTGAAAGATATAAATTTTTGAAATCTGTTGCAGAAAAGTTAAAGTTGGTATGGTTTTACTTCTCTTTCATCATTGTTTTTAATAGTGTTCTTGTTATTGTTATTGGAAGTTTTTCTTTGAACACTTGGGTATTAAAGAGAAGGTATTGAGGAATGAAGAGGATAAAGATGTTTGTGAAAATTAGGGTTTTAATTCTTAAATCATTTTTTATGGAAACCCTAATTTCTAAAAACCTCAAAAGTTGATGATGAATACGAAGTGTAATCACAGTAAAGGTGATATGAATGTGGAAGCTAAGAGTTCGAGTTCAGGTTCTTGTGGAAAGTTTATTGAAGTGGTTATCATGTTAATACTGATTGGAAGTTACTACTGCTTCATACATGGTTACTACTGCTCTACAACAGTTAATACTGCTCGAACAAAGTTAATGTTGCTTCATAGAAGTTAGTATTGCTTATGCATGGTTAATGCGGCTCTTACTTCGTTAATACTGCTTCTATGTTTTTAATACTGCTTCTGCTTCATTAGTGCTGCTCGACAAAAGCAATATTGTTTATTGAAGTTAGTACTGCTAGCACAAAGTTAGTGTTGCTAGTACAATAGTTAGTACTGCTAGTGAAAGTTAGTGCTGCTGAAGAACTTCAAAGAAAATATGCTAAGTAGTTAGTGTTGCTAGTACAAAAGTTAAGACTGCTTAGCTTAAGTTAATACTGCTTGACAAAAGTTAATACTGCTAGTTAGTGGTTAATACTGCTAGTGTATTTTTACTACTGCTAAACCATTAGTGCTGCTCTTCATTGTTACTACTGCTTGGTATCGATTACTATTGTTAGTCATTTTTCAAACCTAATGCGGAATTAGTGCTGCTCGTCATGGATGGTACTACATGGTATTCGTTACTACTGGTGGTTAGTTATTTATACAGTTCTTATGGTTGATTCTAATACTTTCGGTCAAGAGATGGTTAACATATTCGTTTTAGGGGAAGCATATAATAAAGTGTTTAACCATTTGGATATGTTACATGCACCACTTGAGGGGAAGGTTTTGATTCTTACTATTGCTAAGTCATTATTACTACTACTAGTTTAAGTTTCTACTGTTTGAATTCATTATTCTTATTATGTTTCATGGAGGGTAATTTGAGACATTAGAAAGCTTGGATTAAAAGTATGACATATGGTTTGTAGTTGTAAAGATCAAAGTTGCATATGTTTACTGTACCCTATTGGATTATGACAAAAAGGGGAAGATGTTACATAGATGATATGATTTGCAACTTATTAAGTATGGTGGCATGGAGATCTCAAGTTAAAGGGAAGATTGTTTCATTTATGGAAGATCAAGATGTTTGTTTTGTCATCATCAAATAGGGGAAGATTGTTGGGAATTATATTGATTTGATGATACAAAACAATGATACAAAACAATGAAACAAGAATGAAACAAAAGGATCAAAGTCGTCAAGATTGGAATTCTACAAAGATGGAGGATTTTAGAAGATTTGGTCAAAGATATGAAGATAAAGATTAGGAAGATTTAGTTTCCTAATACAATTAGTTTTCCTTGTAAGTCTAGATTGGACTCTATATATAAAGAGATCCCTAGACATTGTTTTATGTGTGCACAAGAAAAGATGTAGACGTCTAGTTGGTTTGGTGTAGCCTCAAGGTCTTTGACCCTGTTATAGTTAGGTAACCGTTCTATACTGATCATATAGAATTGGGGCTTGGTGTGAATATATGAATGCAAAACCTTGTTTAATAACATTGATTCTTTGTTTAAATTCCGCTATGCTATATCAATCTTTGTTATTATTAATCCTATATAAGTTCTAAACAAACTTGAGCTTAAACGATTCTCCACACGTTTTCCTTTTGTTTTTGCCGACATCGGGGTAGGGGCTTCGCCTTTTTCGTCTTGTGGTTGGTGGGATTGTTGGTTGGATTGTTGTTGGAAAAAACCCTGTTGGTTTTGTTGTTGTTGAGAAATTCAGGTATAATGCATTTGTTGTTGAAGTTGCCAATGTTGAAATGCAACTTGTTGATCGGGATTAGAATACGGGTTATAGTTGGGATAGTAAGGCATTTGGGTCGTGTTGGGATTATCCGAAGAATACGAGCCTGTAATTTGTTTGTGAGGGTTGTTAAGCATACCCGTGATCCATTGTTGGTTGTGTTGGTTGGGGTTTATTTTGGTGAGAACAAAATAAGAGAAGTATATAATAGTGTGTTATAAATTATATTGGAAGAATGTGTAAAATATGATAGAATAAGGAGGTATTTATAGGATTTTTAAGGGGTAAACATTTAAAAAAAAGTAAGGATTTTTAGGCCAGAAAACGGCTATATTTCAATATATTCGTTTTCTAACGTTTAAATTTTTCAAAAAAAAGGAAATAAGCTACCACGTGGGCTCGTGGCTTCGACGCGACAAGGGGTATGTGTTGGTCCTAATAATTGTGTAAAACATGAATACTTTAAAAAAATGAAGAACAAGGTTTACACAATACCCATTAGACAACTAATAACATAATTTGTACTTTTCAATATTATAAATCGTATTAGAAATGAATCAAAGATTTACAAGGGATGGTTACGGAACACTGTCCCGATTGAATGACAAATAAACTCTCATGAATCAAAGCTAAGCTTATACTTCATGAGACGATGATCATATCAACTATAATACATTTGTATTATTTTGTGTTTGTTTAGAATCGATGTCTACTTCCTATTACAAAACATTTCTTATATATTAGATAAAAGTACAAGTAGCATGTGATGTGTTGAGGTGTGTCATGCATGTCTCCCATTTTCTTCAGTCCACCATTCTTTTATCAGGCTAAGCCCGAAAACAACGGCATTCCCCGAGTGACTCGCTTAAGCTCATCACGAACCAACCTAGTTTGGTTCTCCTTTTCCGGCATCTTTTTCAACGACGTAACTTTCCGGCAAGCTTTTTGATAAACAAACCGGTGTGGTTGCTTCCGTGCTGAAGTTCTGAGATTTTGTGTGATAAAGGATGGATTGAGATTTTTTGTTTAGATAAGTTGTAGTCTCGATGTTGTGGAGTGGTTTTAGATCTCAATATTCGATCTGGGTTTTATTATGAGTTGGTAATGAAGTGGAGAGTAATGGGTTTTTTTTTAGTTGTTAATGATGTGGATCTGCTTTGGTGTGGATTTTTTGTTTATTTGAGATGATGGGTACATATCAGATGAATATGACGTGAGGTAAGGATATGACATTTTGGTTTTTTTTTTGATGTGTAAGTTATCAGCACGTAAAAAGAAGTCGTTATGCTCACTTACTACTATTTAACTTAGGCTATTTTTATATTTAAATAGGGGGAGATTGTTGGGTCAAAATATTAACCCAATTGTCCCTCACAAGTATTTAAATATAAATAGCCTAATTACTCACTAAATAAATAGTGAGTTGCTTACTGATAAAGAAATCAGTGAGTGTTGTAAAAAGCTCTTTCAACATCAAGCCTCAGGGGCGTCAAAGACCAACTAAAGAAACACTTTATCTCACTGATGCGGTGTCAGTGAGTAAAGTACATGAGCTACAAGCAACTTGAGGGTCTTTGAGATTTGACAAATATCTCAATGACTCTCAATGTCTCCTCCCTGAAGAAAACAAACAATATATATGTGGGGACCAAGCAAGTACAAGAGTTTCCATAAAAGTGAAAACAAGTGTCTTACAAAAGTAAAGTATGGTTGTTGCTTATCCAAAAAGGGAGACATGCATGACACACCTCATCAATCATCACATGCTACTTGTACTTCTATCTAATATATAAGAAATGTTTTGTAATAGGAAGTAGACATCGATTCTAAACAAACACAAAATAATACAAATGTATTATAGTTGATAGGATCATCCTCTCATGAGTATAAGCTTAGCTTTGATTCATGAGAGTTTATTTGTCATTCAATCACGATAGTATTCCGTAACTATTCCTTGTAAATCTTTGAATCATTTCTAATAAGATTTATAAATATTGAAAAGTACAAATTATGTTATTAGTTGTCTAATTGGTATTGTGTAAAACTTGTTTTTTATTTCTCATAGTATTTATGTTTTACACAATTTTTAGGACCAACAGTATGGTTGGCGCGAGTGGGGCTAGTGGGATGGGTCGAGCCATCCGCCACCCATACCTCCCCCTCTAAGTATTTACGTGTTTGATACTTATTGTATTTAATGACCTTGTCCGTCCTTTAGTTGTCAGTAGTTGTACACACACTGTAATATGGGCTAACTTTCACTACAAATAACACCCAAACAAGAAATGAAAAAGAGAGATGAGAATTACCAAAGACTCAAACCAATTACCCGCTTATTTAAAATGTAATAACGATATACGGAGTTCACAGAGATCGTATATGTAGCTATATAAGCAGAATGTACTAAATTGAAGTTTCATGCCATGATATGATGGTTTGTAAATGTATATTTATTGATAATTTATTGACTCTTAGTGTTCTAGTGGCAATGGTAGGTAAGGCTGGTGGTAGAGGCGGTGCTTGGTAGTGATGGTGGTGGGGAGACTTGGTGGTGATGACGATAATTGGTGATGGTGGTAGCGGCCAGTGGACTTAAAACGTGAAACTTAACGGATGATCATTAAATATTTAACGAAAATATCCAAATTGGCCAAAAAAATAAGTTGAACGCCTTTTTATGCAAAATAAAAAGTGTGATACCTTGATTGAAATGACTTTAAGTTCGGCACCTTTTTGTGCCATTTGCCCTTAGCTAAAATTTTCGTTCCGATGAAATTGCCACTGCGGAATGAAGTTTTTCAAGACTCTAGTTAGCCAAACATTATCTAAAATCGAAAATGTTACAAGAAAGATTTTATGAATTAGCTCATTTATCGATTGAAAATGAATTATAATACCATATTGATTCTAAAACTGAATCAATGAGATTCACATAAAAAGTAGCTAATTTTTTTGAGTTAAGTACATAGATCGTCTTTGTGGTTGTCCCGAAATTGCAACTTTCGTTCTAAAAGTCCCGAAATTACATCAGTCGTCCATGTAGTTGTCCATTTTGAGTTGACCGTAACTCCATCCTGTTTGACCCGTCTCTTATGTTTTCTGTACCCGTTTGACTTGTTAGAGTTCAAACATAACCAGAGCTGGCTAATCATAAGTAAATGAGTTCAAATGACCTCTAATTTCTAGCCTAGAATGTCTGATTGGTTGTGACACAAGATTTTTACATTTTCGCAGCTATCCATACTTGGCGCTTGTTCTCAACTTCAGCCAGAGCTGGGCCTTGTATTGTCTAGTGCAATTCTACTCAGTAATCAAAGATAAGCTAGCACCGATTAAACCTTTAGTCAAGTTTTTGACATTTAAGTCGATAGTATTCCTGACATGGTGGCAAGGTGTTGCTGTTGCATTTCGTTTTTCGATGGGAGCCCTCAAAGGTTCTTTAGCGCAGGATTAAAAACACGTATTCAAGATTATATCATATGTATCGAGGTGAGCAATGTAAATTAACTTTTGATTGGTTCTTTCTTGCCAATTTACCATGGCTAAAGGAGGATATAAAAGGGTTGAGTTGTAGTCGCCATGCATCGAAATAGTTGAATCTTGTGCAGTAAACGCAATGACATAAGGGAGTAGTAAGGGGTGTTTCCATATGTAGACTGGCCCATACTAATCAGATAATCATAATACGTTTTTGTTGTAACTACTGCTAAACTGTTCTTTTCACCACTTTATAATTAGATAACCAGTATCAGTTTCATTTCATCTATACCCAAACACTGGAAACTTATTATGGCTACTAGAAAATGCAATAATCTATAATTACTTTCATAACATAGCACCAAGCACTACCTAACTATGATGAGATAACTACAGAACGACCAAATGATTATGGTTTTGAAGTTTTGTGCTGAACTTGTTATGAACAGATGGCTGTTGCTGCGGTGGTGCACCTATATGTTTTTCCTGCAGCGCCTTACAAACGTGGAGAAAGATGTGTCCGCAATGTTGCTGTGATGACTGATTATGCGTCCCTAGGAACAGAACCTGCTGCAGATGAAGTTCGAGATTGCGGTTTGGTCAGCACGATGACATACAAAAGCGTATGAAGCTACATCAGAGTGTTCGTGACATGGTCGTAGGGAGTGGTGAAATTGTGAGTTCTGAAAACTCGTTGCTCTTCTTTTTATTTGGATTTGCATTCTGGTACTTATTATCTGATTATTTTATGGTTGCATTGGTAGTTTGGATAATGAGTTTAGGACCAGCTACAACAAAACTGATCTCTCAAGGGTAGAACAAAATTACTTATTTACCCTATCTCTTAACATCTTTATCTGGTAAACTATAGGGGTGTTTGGTTGCAACTAGGAATAACTATGGGTATGGGTCAAATACCGAGGTGGAACGGGAACTGAAATAGTTTTCTAAATCCATCTCTTTGGTGAGTTTAGAATACGCCTAAACATATGGGTTTGATATCCATATTTAGAACCCAAACCCATCGACCAAACACTTTTATGATGAATAAAGCTCGTTTTCTTTTCAAATGGTTCCTGGCGATAAATTCAAGTGTACGTTATTAGCTCTTCTACCTTATCTTTGTTGGCATTGCACTTTAAGGTTGCAATATATGTGTTTTGTTGCAAAGTTTAGCATGATTGAGGTGGTGGTGGATGGCGGTGGTGGGTTACGGTGGTGGTGAGGGTGGTGGGTGGTGGTGACTGGTGGAAGAAGATGAAGATGTTGGTGGGCGGTTAAATTGAGTAGAGTTTTTGATGTTGCAAACATGGTCCTTAGAATATTATTAATGTGAAGTGACAATTATGCCCTTGACACTAAGAAAAGTTAACAAAATTTTGGATGGAGTTATGGTCAAAGGATCGGTGAACTCAAAATGCACAACTACAAGGACGATTAGTGTAATTTCGGGACTTTTAGGACGAAACCTGCATTTTCGAGACAACCACAAAGACGAATGTTTTTTAGATATAATACGATATTTTTTAAATATATATTTTAAAATAATTTGATTTTTCTCAATTCATTTTCTTTCAACTACGCGCTAGCTTTTGCAAATTTCAAATTCTCAAGATTTCAAATCTTAAAAATTGCAATTCTTTAACACTCCATTTATTAACACTCCAATTCATTAAACAGATTATAATTTCGTCAAAGCATTACATTAACCAAACGGGGGATGATATATGAAGTCTTGCTAATATGTGTCAAATAGTCACATGTCATGGTTGAGTTAAGATCAACATATACCTATTATTTGTCATAAATTCAATAAATCAATTTCAACCATTTATTTTTTCATCAAAAATAAAAAAACTCACTTTCCACATCTTTTTTAAAAATAAAATATCTTACAAACGGTAAA
>BQNB010093100.1:0-26451 GCA_026074375.1 Tanacetum coccineum | reverse complement strand
AGAAAAATTATTAATAAGCTCCACAAGAAAATTTCGACAAGTCAACTAAGTACCAGAATTAGCACTTTATGTACCTAACGACACCTTAACCAATTCGAAATAAGCTATTAAAATCTTAATAAATAAGCTCTAAATCAAAACAAGATCTAATCTAAGCAATATAAGATTCAAACCACGAATAATCCTTAAGAATCATGTACGAGCACTAGAAAACAACAACTATGAATCTAAATAAGCATTTAGCATTTAAACTACTTAAATCTCAAAATAAAATGAGCAAATTAGCAACAAAATTAAGCAAACCGTGGTCTCCGACAAACTTCAAATCATTTTATTACAAAATCTTAAAAATCTTGCAAAATAAGCAAATACAATAAGCAGGAAAATTGAAATAAGCTAATACAAATTTTTAATAAGCTAAAAAAATCTAAACTAAACTAAAAAAAAGGAAAAAAACTGGTTCAAGTGAGAGGGAGGTGTTTTTTTATAAGGGTGAGAGGGGTTGATATTGTAAAATATTATCCCAATCATTTGGTAATTATCCAGCCAATCATTGGCTCTCTTTGCCCTTCACACGGATTGAGATACAAAACTGAGGGATCCAGCCGTTGCTCGAGCTCCACGTGTCCCTTTTGCACAGCTTCAATTATACGCATGATTTTGAGCCTTTGATTCATTCTTTACTCGGTTGAAAGGAGATATATCAAAAACATGCCACGCGTCTCAATCCAATTTGTCCCCTCAATTATAATGCTCCCTCACGTGACAATTTTTGCAATTATTTTCCAAGCACGTGAGTTTGTAACTGTTAGATCATTACTTTTGTTGCAATTTTGAAATGAATTCATGAGATAAATTTCTCCACTTGCCCCTCCACGTGTTGCGTCTTGATTCGTCCTCATGGTGTTAGTGCTCTAGCATGTGAGTTGAAATGAATTTATTTCATTTCCACGTGACCTCATATACAACATTCCATTATAACAAATTTTGATAATATTAAAAATGGTCCAAAGTCTTGGGCTTAGTTGCAAATGGGCTGGCCCGGCCCATTAAGTGGGTCACGGGTTGGCCCAATAAAATCCGAAGGCATCCTTGGTTTTGTTTTTTCGTGCTCTTTCCGATCCCATGCTCGGTTTTGTTCGGTTTTATCTTTATTTTGTCCATTTCTCGATATCCGTACCTACACATACACAAACACAAAAACAAACTTATATATGCATTTTTCATTATATTTTTGGTCATTTGGGTTCATTTTTCAAGGTAAAAGATATGTATAAAATAGCGAATACCAAATTCCCCCATACTAAAGTATTGTCGTGTCCTCACGCAATGTAATAAATACGCGCTTAAAACTAAAAATTCCAATCCCCCCAAACTATTCACTTTGAAAAGTAGCAAAGTGCTCATCTAAAGGAATTAAGAAATCAAAAGTTAAGAAACGCCCCGTTTTTCCATTTTCAACATTTTTCTATTTTTTAGTTCGGTGTTCTCGTACGCTTAATCGATTCCGAAGCCCATCTTCGTACGCTTGAATCGATTCGAAGCCATTTTTTTAATGGTCATGATATTCAAAGTAAGAAGGTTTCATGGGTCAGCTGGAAAAAGGTTTTAGCGCATAAAGAAAGAGGAGGTCTTGGTGTTTCGAGCTTGTACGCTTTAAACATGGTTGATGTTTAAGTGGGTCTGGAGGTTTCTAAATCATGATACATCGTTATGGGCGAGAGTTATTAAAGAGATTCATGGGGTAGATGGGAACATTGGTATGGGTACGAGAGTTAGTTATAAATCTTGTTGGATGAACATTGTAAATGAAGTTAAATTTTTGTTGAATAAAGGCATCGATTTGATGAATTTTACGCGCATCAGATTGGGGAATGGTGAATCCACGGTTTTTTGGGAGGATTCTTGGAATGAAGGAGGTAAACTAAAAGACAGGTTTCCTCGTTTGTATACTCTTGAAACCTACAAATGGGTTACTGTTGGGAGGAAAATAGCTCAGCCCATCCTAATGCATTCGTTCCGCAGACCACCACGTGGAGGTGCTGAGCAAGCACAAATGGAGGAGTTAGAGACATTGATGCAATCAGTTATTCTAACGCCTATTTCGGATAGAATGACTTGGACATTGGATAGTTCGGGTGAGTTTTCTGTGGCCTCGGTTAGAAAATTGATAGATAACAAAATGCTTCCGGAAGGTGATCACGAGACCAGGTGGATTAAGTTCGTGCCTATTAAGGTTAACATTCACGCCTGGAAGGTCATGGCGGATTCGTTACCAACCAGGTTCAATATATCTAGACGTGGTATAGATATTGACTCTCTTGTGTGCGTTAACTGTGATAGAGGGGTGGAGACCTCTAGACACTTGTTCTTTGAGTGTTGTATGGCTAAGCAAGTTACTCAATTAATCAACCGTTGGTGGGATGTGTCGGACATGGAGATCGATTCATATGAAAGGTGGAAGACTTGGTTGGTTAATATTCGAATGCCTTCTAGGAACAAAAAGATGCTTGAAGGTGTTTACTACGTTATGTGGTGGCTCATTTGGTCGTTTCGAAACAAGAAGATTTTTGAGGCTAAGGTTTTGTCAAAGGCGTTGTTTTTTGATGATGTAGTTTGCAAATCTTTTTATTGGTGTCGGTATAGAGGTAAAGTCTCATTTAGTTGGAACGATTGGCTAAAAAATCCGAACCTTATCTCTTTGTAATTGCTAGCTTCTTGCTAGTTTTTCTTAATAAAAATCGTCGTTAAAAAAAAGACTTATTAGAACGTTGTTTGTTATGGACTAATAATAAGGGTTTGGACTTAGTTTATTTTGATTTCAAAACATTAAAAACAAAGAAAGAAACGAATGGAGCCCACCATTACAGAGAGAAAAAGAATATAATAAATTAAAAAGTGGGACCATTTTACAAAAAGCCAACAGTTTGCTTCTATCCCTGATGGATGAGTTGGGGATTGTGAAAAGTATGATATTTAGGCATCATGTCTAATTTCAAGACTTACACCCGCGTACCAAACAAAGTTTTCAACTTTAACATCCACTCCCAACTCTCAACCCCTTATAACAAACACACCATTAGTTTGGATGTGAGTTTTCTTTGTTTATCTGCTTTCGCACTTTATTTTGTACATACACGTCCATATCGCCTTTAAAATTTTGGAAACTAAACCCATATTAATTAAACCTCTACATTATTTAAAGACTCGAATTAAATTCAAAATCCTAACCCTATAACTTAACCACTCTTGTCCATTTGAATGAATCAAATAGTTGGGTTTGAGAAAAAGACAAATGACAACAACCTGTTTTTGTTTTCCTTGGTTCCTGGACGAAAAGAGGAGTCTTTGGACCATAGTTTCAAAAATAGCATGAAAATGAAAAGACATCAGAGCAAGTTAGCATCCAATGCAAGGAAAAAAACAAAGACTTTTGAAAGTATAAAAAGAAAACCAGATTCCTATTATTTCTCTTAAAACCAATTAATCAAAACCATCGGGTCAATCCGGCCTTCTAAAAAAAATAATGTTTGCAATGGTACAAAAAAGTATATATATGAATATTCCATATACTGAGTCTAAAAACCATTTACAAACAAACATAATATGTAAAAATAAAATTACGTCGCAAATATATATAACTAACTTGCTTTATTTGTGAAAAACATAAGGAAAACCAAAACCCGATTGGGTCTCGTGAACCGCGTTGACTTGGGTCACTTCAAACCCGACGGGTCTAACCGTGTTTCGAAAATATAAAATCCGGTTTAATTTAACCCGTTTTTTTCGATCAGAACCAATTGAACCGATCAGATCGAACCAGGTTTCTTAAAGTTTAAAACATCATTAATTTTTTGTGACATATAACTTTTCATTGACCACATGCTCCTTTAACTTCTATAAACAGACGATAAACATTTCTATTAAAAGCAATGTGAATTATATAGCCATGTCTTTGAGCCATAAAATTCCTCTTGTTTGATGCATGGTGCGATTAAGTATGCATATTTTCTAACTCCCTGCGAAGGATTTTGATCCCCCTGATTGAATGCCCATACAAGTCCTTTTAGGTTTTGCAGTTTCGATTTTCTGTCCTTTCGGGTATGGAATAAAACCGTAAGGACAGAAAGATCCAAAGATGGAAGACAAAAAAGGAAAGATTTTGATGCAAAGGTATGAGCTAGGCAAATTGCTTGGACATGGCTCATTTGCAAAGGTCTACCATGCACGGAACCTAAAATCTAACCAAAATGTTGCGATGAAGGTCATCGATAAGGGAAAGATTATGGGGGAGGGGTTGATGAATCAGATTAAACGTGAGATTTCCGTTATGAGGCGTGTCAAACACCCAAATGTGGTTCAACTTTACGAGGTAATGGGAAGCAAGAGCAAGATATACTTCGCAATGGAATATGTTAAAGGAGGCGAGCTTTTTGACAAGGTCAGGAAAGGGAGACTAAAAGAGGACGCGGCTAGAAAATACTTTCAACAATTAGTATCAGCCGTTGATTTTTGTCATAGTCGTGGTGTCTGCCATCGTGATCTCAAGCCTGAGAATCTCCTAATTGACAAATCAGGAAACCTTAAAGTCTCGGATTTTGGATTAAGTGCGGTGTCTGAGTCTAGGAGGCAAGATGGTCTTTTACACACAATGTGTGGAACACCGGCTTATGTTGCACCTGAGGTGATTAACACAAAAGGGTATGATGGCAAAACGTCGGATGTATGGTCATGTGGGGTAATCTTGTTCGTTTTGCTTGCAGCTGAACTCCCATTTTATGACCCAAATTTGATGAGCATGTACCATAAGATTAGCAAAGGTGAGTACAGGTGTCCGAAATGGTTCCCTCTTGAGGTCAAAACCTTGCTTTCGAAGATTCTTGATCCAGATCCAAACACAAGAATCACGTTAGCTGAAATCATGAAAAATTCTTGGTTCCAGAAGGGTTTCAAAGAGATTGAACTCCCAAATAATATCAATAGAACAAGAAGTGTCGATCTTGATCTTGACCTTGATAACGTCATTCAGGAAACTGAAAGTCCCCGTGGAAGTTGTACTGATCTTCAAAAACTCGAAAAGGTAGCAACTGCAAAAAAGCTTCCTTCTAGATTGAAGACAACTTCAATGAACGCATTTGATATCATATCACTATCTGATGGACTAAATCTTTCGAGTTTGATTGAGGACGAAAGTATTCCAAATGAAAGCCCAGAAAAGCGTTTCGTGTTGAACAAACCAGCAACAACGATTGTAGCAAAGCTGGAAGAAGTCGCAGTGACCGAAGATTTTAGGGTTTTGAAAAGATCAGATGGGACATTGATGTTACAAGGGATCAAAGAAGGGAGAAACGGGAAGTTAGCCATAGATGCAGAGATTTTCGAGCTAGCACCAACGTTGCACATAGTGGAGATGAAAATGTTGTCAGGTGACACCATCGAGTATCATAAATTTTGTGATCAAGATTTGAAGCCTTCATTGCAAGATACAATGTGGATATGAAAGGAAGTAGTGGATTGAGGTCTTGTGTACATATGAAGTCAAGATAATCAACAAATTAATAATATGAAATTACATATGAATTCCAATAGTCAAGATAATCTTCTTTTTATATTCTATTTTATATTTAACTCCTTTATACTATAAGACAAATTAATAATATGAAATCTCCATATTTGTTCTTCGCTCACTAATTACCTTGGTACAATCTCCTGTGACTGGCATGCAAACATTAAAATGGAATCGAAAGTGCACCAAAGGCTACTAAATAGAGGTATTCTTCTACCATGAAAAACGACATATGGAAAGTGCAGATATTGAGTTAAACGAAATTAAGTAAAAGTGTATAATGACTATTTTCCCAAATACGGGGAACTAGATATAAAAGTTGATTAGAATTTTTGTCGCTAACTTTTGCTCAACGAATTACTTTGACACCTTAGAAATCTTCATTTGCTTTCTTCATCCTTAATTTGCCTGTTTATATTGTGTAAGTTCCACCAGAAATAGTCATCCACCATGAAATTAGCACCACAAATCCAACCATGTATCAGTTAGTTCTCAGATTCAACAGCATTGTTGATTCAGTCATCGAGCTAAATTGAAAGTGATCCCCTAAAATTCCAGACACGTGACATGGTCATTTTCATCGCCAATAATAATTCTAATTTAGCAGAGTCCTTGACAGGACCAAACAGCCAAAATGCAGTATAAAATTTCAATTCGTTTTTCATATTCATACTATGAGAACCATTATCCCTTCATGTAATGATGCATGATAAATTAATTATGACAGTCACGAACTACTAACAATCAAACAGCAGATAACAAACTCCAGAATGGGTCAAAACAGTCTTTAAGCAGTTCTGTATTATATATAATGTCATCGACAGCAAGATAACGTTTTTACGTCAAAACCTTAGGTTTTATACAGACTTGAATAAGAAATTTATATCAATATGAATTCAGAGGACGCATCGGAAGAGTGTCGGATATCAGCATATTAATAAAACCGTGGGTCTCAATGAAACAAATCCAGCATAAATGTTGTTCTGAACTCTGTTCATATTCTTAAAGCTTCATCTCTTTTATGTCCTAGGATGGATAGTCTATCTAAACTGATAATCGACAGACTTAAGAAATATATTTACTTGATACAGCGATTTGCCTCACATAAACTTTAATAGGTCACTCCGTTACCATTTAACACAACACCACAAATTATACCATTAATAACAACTAACTAATGAAATTGCACTTTTTTGAAATGCCAAATATCAAACAAAGTCAAAACAAGAAAGCATAAATGTTGTTCTGAACGCTGTTAACAGACTGTCTAAATGAAACAGATCTAACATTAATGTCGTTCTGACTTCTGATCTCAATTATCGTTCTATAACGCTTCATCTATTTTAGGTTCTAGGATGTATACTTGGATAGTCAATCAAAACTGACAAATAATAGATCTCGGAAACAATATTTACTTGATTTAGAGATTTATGTCATTAAGACTTAATTATTGTCACTTCCTTCAGCCTTTAACACATAACCACAAACTTTGCCATTGCTAACAACTACATAATAAAATTGCATTTTGAAATGCCAAAAATAAAACAAAGTCAAAACAAGAAAGTATAGATAAACCACAGAATCAATTTAGTCTTACGAAACTACCTATAAAAACAGATTCAAAATCAAACAGCTTTTACTTCTAACGATTAACATTTTAGCATCAAGAAACCGTTAAAGTAGACATAAAGTGTTCCCCTAAAATTCCACCAGAAATAATCATCCACCAAGAAATCACCACAAACCCATCCATGTATCAGTTAGTTCTCAGATTTAACATAATTGTTGATCCGGTCATGAAGCCATATTTGAAAGTGGACATAAAGAGATCCCCTAAAATTTCACACGAGATTTGGTCATTGTTCATCACTAATAATGATTCTAATAAAGCAATTTATATATTATCAGATTCATCGACTTTGCAAACAAACCTTGACAGAACCAAACAACCAAAATGCAGCCCAACAGGCATGAGGATATATATCTGTTTACTTCATTTCATTTTCACGTTCATACCAGGAGAACCATCCATTATATATTTAAGTAATAACGCATGATCATGAGATTTGAAAAATACCAAAAGTCAAATAATTAACCTTTTCCTATGTAAAATAGTCGGGAATGCTTAACTCCAAGGACCTTTAGAGAAAAATAGTTGGTATCACTGTGACAAACCCTCATATGCAGACCTTAAAGTATATGTTTTCAGAGGACAGCGGGGAACTGGAGGGGATAATAGCAAATTAAGGAAACACACAATCAAAATTAGAACAGATCCAACATTAATGTTGTTCTGAACTCTGTTAAAATTCTATAGCGCTTCATCTCTTTTAAAAGGTAGGATGGATAGACAATAAAAAAGAAACAATATGTTACTTGATTTAGCAATTTGCCTCATCAAGACTCAAAAATTGGCACTCCCTTTAGCCTCTAATCACATTGCATTATGAAATGCAATAACTAAAATTAAGTCAAAACAAGAAAGCATAGATAAGCCACAGATTCAATTTAGCCTTACGAAATGAAAACCAAAGAAATATTCAAGATCAAATAACTGCAACTTTAAACAATTAGCAATTTAGTAGTATCATAAACCAATAAACAAGATCAAAGAGTAAGAAATGCAGCAAGAACATACCCTTTTCAACTCCCATTTCTTTCCTCAATCTCGGCATCAGCAATCAACCGTGAAGGTTCACCACACCCGGACAGCATCAAAGGCCTTAAACCAGGCTTAAGACGACTCTGACAAAACCCGTCATATTCCCCTTTATCCCCTGCTTTCTTTTTAACTTCCACAACTCTCAAATTCGGCATTAACTCAAATATCTCAAGAGTAATCACCAAAGAGCCTTTCAATCCTTCTTTCTCAATTGTAACCTTACAATCCTTTCTCCTAATCGAAAAACCACTCGCTTTCGTTATCTCCTCCAACTTAAAAAAAATATTAAAAACCGAATCACCCGACAGAAACCTTGTCTCTTCACTCCCATCCTCAAACAACCCGGAAAGACTAAATCCAGGCGCAAAGGATATCAAATCAAACGCATTTAAACTCAACGGTTTAACCGACTTCCTCTTCCCTTCCAACTCACTCTCGGACTCATTCAAAGAGTGATCCGACAAATAACCAATACCACAATCATCCTCACCAATACCATCATACTTCTCATCTTTCTCCCTAAACAGCTTATCATCCTCCAAATAAAACTTAACATGCTTAAACCCTCTCTTAAACCACTTATCCGCCATAATCTCAGGTATAGTAATCCTAGTCTCCGGATTCGTATCAAGCACACGTTTCAACAACCCAGTCAACTCTTTCGAAAACCACCTAGGCCGTCTAAACTCCCCTCGATAAATCTTCTTATACATCTCCATAATATTCTGATCACGAAACGGCAAATAACCAGCCATCAACACAAACAAAATGACCCCACATGACCAAATATCAACCTTAGCAGCCTCATAACCTTTCCTACACAAAACCTCAGGTGCCACGTAAGCAGGGGTCCCACAAAAAGTATAAAACAAACCATCACCACATATCTGCTCACTAATAGCACTTAAACCAAAATCACTAACTTTCAAATCACCATCTTCATCTAACAAAATATTTTCAGGTTTTAGGTCACGATGGTAGACCCCACGTGCATGGCAAAACCCTACAGCAGATATCAACTGTTGGAAATATTTTCTAGCAACTTCTTCTTTTAACCTACCTTTAGCAACCTTGGAAAAAAGCTCACCACCTTTTACATACTCCATGACGAAGAAAATCTTTGTCTTGGTCGCCATAACCTCGTACAGCTGTACGATGTTTGGATGTCGGACACGTCTTAGGATAGATATTTCACGTTTGATATGTGAGATTAAGCCGCCTTTTAAAATCTTTTCTTTGTCTATGACTTTGATGGCTACTTGTTCATTTGTGTTTATGTTTCTTGCCACGTAGACTTTGCCGAAACTGCCGTGTCCTAGGACATGTCCTATCTCGTAACGCCGCAGGAGCAGGGCTTGTTCTGCTTGTTTTCTTGTCGGTGATGGGGCGGCTGATGACGGCGCCATTCGAGATCCAACAGTTTTTTTTTTGTTTTTTTTTGTGTGATGGTGATGATTTGTATATGTGTGTGTGTGGGGTGAGAATAAATATGAACCGATGAAAATATGAAATGGTGTTATGGTTAGTGATATATGGGCCCATATATATGCTTATATTATAAAAAATTTAATCTTGTCTTTTTTTGTCTAAGATATTTTGGTTTTAACTTAGGAAAAAGATCGTCTGATTTACATTTGAACATGAGAGGTAATGTTGTGCTTTGTGTGATTGTACATTTGATTTAAATAATCAAATATACAATCACATAAAACACAACATTACCTCTCATGTTTAAATGAACATGAGAGAATCTTTATCCTTTAACTTATATGATAACGAGTTGGAATTTAACCCGTGCGTTGCGGCGGAGGCAACACGGTTTATGAAACTTTAAAGAAAGGCTGCCATATTTTTTTTATATTTATTTATAAGAATGTGTATTAATATTGGACTCGTTTTAGTCGTAATTTAAAGGGTTGTATTTTTCATTAAAAGTGCGCCATATGTTTGCTACATACTGATAAAGAAACGTTTTTTTGTTACTAATTTTTTTAAATATTTTTATTGTGAGTAACATGTGGATAAGTAAGTAAAAAAAAGTATAAGCCCAACAAATAGTCATGCTATATGACCGGATATAGGTTGTTGGTCAAGAATGCATAAAAGAACAAAATTAAACACGCTCAATAGAATGTGTTTGTTTGAAATTTTTATATATTTTTTGTTTTTAAAAATGTATATTAAACTTCAACATTTTTTATAAAATCGTAATCATGGATGGAACATATCAATACTGGTCTCATTTTATTTGTGGTCCAGAGACATTTCTGTCCGTATATTTTTTATTTAAAAATTTTATGTAAAAAAGTTGCAAATAAAAGAAACTTAAGAGGCCTTTTTTTTTTAATTTATGTAAAAAAGTCGTAAACAGTTAAAAGTTAAGGGTCCGTTTTGTAATTTTTTTTTACTTTGGGCCTTGGGCTGGTACTGTAGCAAGCTCTGTAGCAGCTACAGTGCCACCGACCATTTGTGAGTTGTATATAAGAGTAATATAGTTTTTTAAAAGGAAAAAAAAATGTGTAACTTATGGTATATCGACATAGCTAAAATTAAAAGGTGAATATGGAGAAAAAAACTTTTGGTTAAAAGACAGTAAAGATTTGATGATATAGTCATAACTTTTATGAATAAAATAAGAAACAAGCAAAAATTACCCGCGCGTTGCTGCGGGCGTTATTTTTTCGCGCGTTATTGCGGGGCATTTTTTTTTGTTCGGGTTAATTTCTTCGGTCTCATGTTTAATAGTTTGTTTTTTTCTCATATTAAATGACAATTTTTTTTTTCAATAAAGAGGATATATATTATTTTTTTTTTGGCCCAGGCCGATAAAAAGTCGTAGACGTAATTTTTTTTTTCTTCTTATTTTTGACGAAAGAAAGGGGGAGTATAAATTTTTTTTTTTATTATTTTTAGAGAGTTAGGATCAAATGAGGAAGTTTTTCTTTTAAATTGAGGATGGATTAGATGTAACACTATAACCGCAATTATTCGAGATTGCACCGGAACTTAAAATTAGATGCATCTTTATAATATTAGATGTCATTATAACGGCATCTTTATGGGTTTTCAAGCTTTTAATTAGATGCATATACGTATATTAGATGCATTTCATGATTTCTCATGTTTTTTGTTCCTTTGCATGTGCCGAAATCATGAAAATCAATTTGCACCATCTACACATCATATTAACTTTCGAAACTCAAAATGATACATCTAAATGAATAGAAATGCATCTAATGCAAGTCGTTGCATTTCAAATGTATGATTTTAGTCACTTCTTACCACTTTTTATTATAATTTACTTCTTACTGGATCCCTACTCTATATAGGGATATTGAGTATAGAGATAGATAAGGGATGGATAAGAAAGTTCAGCCGAAAGTAATATAACAACCTGGCAATCCGTTGATTTCGGGCTTTGTTGAAAACAAAATGATGAAAGGCTAAAGGAGGAGTTTTTTAGATAACCCTTGTATTCTCAAAATTAATTTAACAAAATACGTCTTTCTCAAAATATTTATTTTTTAGGCCTCCACCATTCATATTCAATGCCTTCTGTTCACCACTAACTTCCATCACCTCCTTCACTCCAATTTGCTCCTTGTTTTTGGCCAATTTTCTTTGTGCCAGATATAAAAGCAAATTTATGTCGCTAGAATCAACACTACAATCCATCAACATTACCCCAAACCTCCAGCAATATTACGAGACTCCACGTCATGCCTTGTGCACCACTACCCATCCGAATTGTACGTATGATTTGGCCATTCATGCCATGTTGTATTAGAGAATATAACTTCATGTCAATTCTAATTATACTTCGTCATCTTGTTTTTCGTAAAAATAAGACAATACTATCATGTTTTAGATGATAGATAACCCAATGCATGGTTCAACATGATGCTTAAATGTTTTTCACTCTTCTAATTTACAGTTTCTTAACAAAGGACAATAAATACTATTATAAATTAAATACTTTCAAAAAAAGTGCTTACTTTGTTAAATTTATTTTGAAAGCACAATGGTCTAGTAAAAAACTCCCTAAAACCTTGTCTAAGTAGATGACATAGATGAATTATGAGAAAATGTGAAAACACTCATAAACAAAATTTCTTTTGGCTCTTCTGTTGAAGTATTTTGAATCCGATAAGTGTGAACATAAACAAAAGCAAAACCCATAATGATGACCTTTTACGGCACACCATTTTACATTCCAAACATCATTAGGAGACAATCAACAATGGCGTGGGCATTGTGTATATGATTCGAGCGTGGACGCTTTGGGAGATCCCAAGGAATTGTATCAAACAAACATTAAAAGCAGAAAAATGTTAATGGATAAGACATGAGATTTTGGTTCAATACTGTTAGTACAAAATTCGTGTCGGGTTTAGCAAGGTGTTGAAGTCCTTTGTTGGGTCGGGCCTCTAAATGACTTGAGTGCTCGATCTTGTACTAAAGCAAGAGAAGTGAGATGATTTTCTGCACAACTAAAAGTAAACCGGTAGTCCTTTACGTGGGGACGGGACCCTATCGATTAGACTCTGGCTGGAGAGTATAGTATTCATATTGTCAGAGTATATGTCAGCGAGAAATAAGAATCACTGTGTACCTTTTGGGATTTTGTATTGTGACCCTATTTATAAGGTGTATTAGTACTAGAGTTTCCTAGTATTTCAGTTACATAATGTGGCCGGAGATACAGTGTGTCCTAGTCGGGCAAGGATCCGCAACAATCGTGTTGAACGGACGTTGTTTTCTGCGGACGGATCGTCCTATAGGTGGATTGTGGACGGTATTGTTCTTCTAAACAGGATCCGCGGAACGTATCACAAGGGGTGGCACGGCAGAGGCCTACGCGAGGTTTGAGGTTTTTCTATGCCGTTTATTTGTCAGTTTAGCCCAAAAAGGCGAGTGATAATTGGCCCAAGCCCAGTGGCTTTGGTTATACCTAGTATACGTATAAGTCCCCACAGTTCTAGGAATGATATGCTCGCAGTTATGTCCTGCGTTGCGGTGGTTGATCATATGCTAGACTTTTCGTTACTTTATTGTTCCTCCTTGAGTTATAGCTTTTATTTTCGTTTCATTGCCGTACCGCTTCTGAGTTGGTGACGCATTCCAATGACGTGGAGCGTTGATGTCCTTTTTACCTATCTGACCTGGTGACAGCTCTTTTCACAGTTTCCATTGCGTTTTCTATCGTTGATTAGGCAAGGTGGTACACAGTGGACGTCATCCTAAGTATCGGTAGGAGGTATCACTATACCCAAAGTATATACCCCTCATTTTATGTTTTTTCTTTTCTCGAAATCTTTCCATCGTCATTGTTAATTTCTTTGAGGCTTTTACTTCTTATTATCGCTAGGGTGCGTTGCGTTATTTTCCTTCGTTCTCAGTTTTTTTGAGATTCAGGTTAGCATCTTATTTAGTCTGTCTTCTTCAAAAATGGCTAATAAACATTCCATTATGACCGAGAAATGGTAGAGAGCTTTGAATAGCTTAGTATATTCCTGTTGAACGTTCATCCCTTCGCCCGGGGCGGGACAGGACTATCACCCAATTTCCTGAGGGCAAAGTGGGTGTCTATACTAGGTTATTTGATTATTGTGGCTATAGGATTCCTCTTACCAAATTTTTTGTAGCCGTTCTCAAATATTTCCGTATACATATTTCTCAATTATCCCCCTTCGGTGCTGCTCGTATATCTCATTTCGAGGTTTTGACGCGCGTACTTGATCTTGGCCCGTCGGTAGCTGTTTTTCGTGCGTTTTATACGCGTATATATAGTGACGGATTGTTTTCGTTTGTGAAACGTTCCCTATCGGCTCCTTCTTGTCTCTCGAAGCCTCCGGATTCTATTAAGAACTGGGCGGACCATTTTTTCTGGGTTGATTCCAGGGTGTTTCCTATCTCCGTCCCTTTGTATACGGGGGGCGTGTTGGAGAAAGATCCGGCTCCCCATCTCACTGCTTGTCAAAAGCAGGCTGTTCAGGTCCTTTCTTCTAATAAAGCTCCTTTTCGGCGGTATCCGGAATGTTTTTTAGCTCTTGTGGGTTTGAGCCCATACTATCCATTTGGATCTTTTTTTAGTATTCGCAGTTTTATTGTTTGAAAAAAACACATATCGGCCTTGAGAGACCTGGATAGAAGGGTGATAGTGAAACTTCGTTTTGGTTGGAAAAGTCAAAGTTTTTTAAATATTATGTTTTTTATGGGTTTAATCTTTTGGTTTATTTTTTTTGCAGCATAGGTTTGCTTGACTATATCAGGACTGCTGCCCCCGGGAAGGTGCAAGCGGGGGAGGTCCGAAAGGGGAAGAGCAAGGACGTTGCTTGAAAGTTATAAAACCATTGCTTCGTGTCCCTGGATGCTCCTGTTGCGGTACACCAAGCAAGTGGTAGTGGTTCTGGCGCTGGTCCTGAAGTTTCCGCTTCATCTGCGAGAGAAAATGTTGTTGCGGAAGAGAATGTTATCCCGGTGAGTACTTACGTTGATTTTGTAGACCCGGAAGGCGATCTGACTGTGGTTGAGAAAGAAAAGGAGATGCCGCTCGGATGCAGGGAGTAGGCAAGAGGAAAAACAGTTGTCAAAGCCAGAGCGACTCCCTTCCATGTTAAAGATTGAGGAATAGATCATCCCTAGCCTCTGCTTCCGGGACAGGTGGGAAGACCCTTGCTAGTCTGAGACGGACCATCCTAGAAGGCTCCCTTTTATTGGGGTTTCCATCCAGAGGAACGTCACTCACACTAAGATTCCATGGGAAGGTAGTTCAGTGGCTTACATTTTACTTTGATTTTGTATGTTACTCTGTACTTTCCTTTAACATCTATCCATTTTTGCAGTTCTCGGTTTGCGGATGCCCTGTGTATATGCTATGCTGACACTGTGGCTTCCAGAGAGGGTATAAGCAGCTTGTTGTTACCCACGTCAGAACGTTGGCGGGGTCTCCTGCCGGAGACGTGCACTAGGTCGGCCTCGCGCACTTGTATTGAGGACCAGGCCGTCCTGAATACTGGAAAGATGCCAAGCATAGTTGGTTATTCTGTGGAATGATAACAACGATCTAATGCTGGATGACGGGCTTTTCTTGTCGTTTCGTTGGTAGACGAGTTCGCTCCCCCGGCTTTTTCTCCACACTCTGAAATATGGATTATGATCAATTGTTCGAGGAGTTCAATGTGGGGGTGGCGCGACAGATTTGTCTTGGGTCGGAGGTGAGGTCTCGTACTAAACATGAACTGGAACTTAAAGAGAAGCTTCGGGCTAAGTATGATGCTCTGGGGTGTGCTTCTTAGGGAAAGGATGCCGAGATTGCTAGGGTAAAGTCTTTGGTGAAAGAGGAAGGAGACGGAGTCCGCGGTGGTTCTTCGCTCGTGATAGGTTTATGTTTTGGTGAGGACAAATCTTTTTTTAGCGCAGAAGTGTTGGGCTCTTTAAGAGAATGCTATTTACACAGAAGGATTACTGACATCTCCCTTCTTGTTCCCTGTGTTCTTAACTCATGTGCCGCCCTTGATGATTCCCAAGCTGCTTGTGATGAAGCCAGGAACTTGATTTCCTCCCTGTCCTCCGAGAGAGATGGACTTGCCTTTGAGGAATGACTTTTACTCGTTCTTGTTACGGGGGTTTTTTTTTTACTTAACTTCTTATCCTTGCAGGTTTCTTTCTTCATTCGCTTTTCGTGGTTTTTAGAGAAGAAGATGGAAGTCAACAGGAAGACTGGTTTGTGAGGTGTCACAATCGTTGTGGCCGAACTTGAGGCGCACCGATGATGGATGTGTCTGAGTCGCTTGGGGGGGGAATTTTACCCTGCTTATGATGCTCTTAGCTGGCCGAAGATGGTTGGTTGACGCCCGGGATGGGTAACTGCTATGGTTTTTAAATGTTTGAAGTCCTACGAGTACAAGGAATTTTGGGTCATGATTTAGGCCGGGACGTTGGATTATGGTATGCACGAGGGTTTGGCGGTCTTCCCGCTCGGTCATGAGCATGGAGTTGCGGAACCCCCCTGTTCCGCTAGTTCGTGATACCAATCCTTGAGATGCTGAGAGCAATTATCTTGACGCGGTTAGAGGCTCTTGAGGAGCGGACTTTCCCTTGGTCATTGTTGAAGTCCAAAGAAGATTCCGGGATGGATGAGGTCCTTACGATTGTTTTTTATTGGACGGAACCTTGAGCATGCGTTTGCCTAGAGCAGCTTCACCAAGAAAGAATTCCTGAAGCTGCTCAATCTTCAGTTCGTTGCCTTGAGCAGCTCTCGTCCCTATTATCATGCCGATGTAAATGCTGTTGTCGGGGAGACCTCTTTATCCTTTGCTCTTCTTAATGTTCACACCCGTGCCGAAGGCGCGAAAAGGCATGCCTCAGCTCTTCGTCAGTTAATGGTAGATATAGTTTCTCATCCTTTGTCCTCTCAGAACTTGCTGGGTGAGGCTAGCACCTTTGCGGTTGCCCCCTGCGTTAAGGATTTGGACACGGATGAAGATTTGGGGAGCGTGGTTTGTATGCCCCAACTTGAAGATCCTCTTTTTGAGATTTTGCCGTGACCGCATGTGGTTTGTTACAGCGGCTTGTTTGAATTTATTTTATATGACGTGGCCGTATGTAGTCGTTGCGGCTTTTATTGTAGATTAATTAACTTTGTAAGTTTAACATCTGATTTTGGACGGCACTTTCGTAGGTCGTACCAATAACCTTTGTTGTGCTATGTTAGGATCTTTTGTTTATTACTGGTTGTACGTTGTAATAGATAGTCTTTGTGAAATATTTGGGTTTATTCTCCCGCGCTGAGGCTTGTAATAACCTCTACGGCCTGAGTGATTGTGAAGGTTGTCAATCCTTTTTTTACGGGATAATAATTTTTGTGGAGCATGCGTCTTATGCTATGCACGTTTAATCAATTAATATAACTTTGCAAAGTAAAGACAATTTAAAATTTAAAACTCGTGGGGGTAGCTAATCCCCACTTTTCATTGAAATTCAAAATATTACAAGATGCAAATAAATAAAGATATTGCCCTCCGGAGCATCGTATATGCCGGGCAAATTCTTACACTTCATGTATATAAACTTTTGAGAATACCAAATGTTCCATGTCTCGCATTTCATTATCCTTTGGAGTGTCTTTTGAGTTTGTAAGCTCCTTTTCAAGCGGACTCTTTAACTTGTACTTGGTCCTTCCCACTTGGGGTCCAAGGTTGCCGTCGTCCATGGCATGGCTTGCTTCATTCGCTGCTCGGTTTAGACCATGTCGTGGCTTGAAACTTGTGCCGCTGAACTTTGGTTGTAATATTTTTACATCTTTTTCTTTTTGCTTTTTGCATTTGTATTGCAGCTTGCGCCTTCTTCTCTTCTATGAGGTCGGCTTGAAACTTGTGCCACGGACTCTTGAGTTGTAATATTTTTCCATCTTTTTCTTGCTTTTTTGCTTCTTGTATTGATGCTTGCTCCCTTCTTTCCTCTATGAGGTCCAAGTTCATTCCTAGAGCTTCGTTGTTTTTTGTCGGATCTATCTCCGCCACTTGATCATTATACGGTAGGCCCATAGGACGTGCGGAAGTTCTTCTATCCAATTTTTGCTTCTTTCATCAAGCCTTTCCTTTATTCCTTCTCCCAAACTTCTGTTTGCTCTTTCAACTAGACCATTCGCTTGTGGGTGCTTCACAGAAGCGAAGCATTGACGGATACACAGTTTCTCACACAATCTTTGAATGGATTATCACTGAATTGTTTTCCATTGTCTAATATAATTTCCCTTGGTAGGCCAAATCTGCAAACAATGTTGTCCCATACGAACTTCTTTACTTGATTGCCGGTGATGGTTGCGACGGCCTTTGCTTCAATCCATTTAGTGAAATAATCGATAGCAACAATTAAGAATTTGACTTTACCTGGACCTTCCGGGAAAGGTCCGGCTATGTCTATCCCCCACTTATAAAATGGCCATGGAGACGTGATGGGGGTCAAGTTCTGCTGCGGATTCCTTAGGACGGGACGGTGTATTTGACAGTCATTGCATTCCCTTATCAAGTTCCGTGCATCCATATGCATTGTTGGCCAATAATATCCTGTTTGGATTACTTTGGCTACCACAGATCTAGGGCCGGAATGCATGCTGCAGGACCCCTCATGTATTTCTCTTAGGACGTAGTTTGCTTGGAGTGGTCCAACACACCGGAGCCATGGTCCTAAAAAGGACTTCTTGTATAGGGTTCCATTGATCATGGCATACCTGGCCGCTTTCCGACGTACCGCTCTGGCCTTCTTTTTATCCTCCGGAAGGATTTCTTTTGCCAGGTACTCACATATGGGTGTCATCCATGTGTTGCCTTCTTCTTCTTCTTCTACAAATTCAAGAATTTCCTTTTTCAGTTATGGACTTTTCCTTTAATCTTCCACGATCACACTGTTTGTTAGATGCGCGAAGCTTTGGACGCGATCTTGCTCAGGGCGCTGCTTTTCTTGTTTTTCACTTCGTGGTATTGTTTGATGGAAAATTCCCATGAAGCCTTTTTGTGAGTGTTTTTTACTTTGTCAAGTACTGAAACCAGCCTGACTCTTTTGCGATGTAAGAAGCCGTTAACTTGATAGGCCACATCTTGAGTCAACATTTGCGTGCAAGTTCTTTACCCCATTTGTTCTGCGATCCGAGACCGGCTATTAGTGCTTTATATTCGGCTTCATGTTTAGTGCTCGAATCTAAACCTCATGGCATATGTAAATTCTGCCCCTTCCGGATTTGTTAGTATTAGTCCTGCCCCGGAGCCGTCTACGCAGGACGAGCCGTCTGTGAACAATGTCCACGGCTCCGGTAGTACTTCCGGTTCTGCCATGAGTTCGTCCGGAGACTCTTCTTCCGGTCGTTCCACAATAAAATCTGCCAATATTTGGCCTTTGATTGCGGTCCTTGGTCTATATTGGATGTCATATCCTTCTAACTCGAACTTCCACTTCAGCATCCTTCCGGATATTTCCGAACTTGACAACAGTTGCTTTATCGGTTGATTTGTTATTACAACGACCGTGTGTGCTTGGAAGTATCTTTTCAACCGTTTACTTGCACTGAGCAAGGCTAACACCAACTTTTCCATAGGAGTATAGTTGACTTCCGGGCCTCGTAGAGTGCGGCTTACAAAATATACTGGTATTTGCCTGCCTTCTCTGTCCGTCATCAAGACCGCACTAATAGCTTCTTTTGCTGCAGCCAAGTATATGATTAATTCCTCATGTTCCCTTGGAGCGGTCAGTGTTGGGAGCTCTGCAATAAGTTTTTTCATTTGCTTGAAGGCCTCTTCGGCTTCCGGTGTCCATTGAAAATCGCTCTTTTTGTGCATTTTTTCAAGGTTTTGAAAAAAGGTAACGATTTTTCTGCTGATTTTGACAAGAAAACAGTTAAAGACATGCCTAATTTTCCATTTAGCTACCTGCACGTCCTTGAAGCAATCTCGAGATGGGCGAGCTAAGGACAGTGTCGTGCTTTAACCGGACATCTCTCTACCCGTTGGTGGCTTACTTTAGTAGCCCTGAAGAAAAAGAACATTCCTTCCTGCCTTTCGAAGGTGCACTTCTTTAGGTTCATTTCATGTTTATCTGTCGAAGGGGTATTTTAATGTTTCTGTTATGTCCTCGGAGATTTCTTCTTCCGTGTGGGCTCTTTACAACCAGGTCATCGACATATACCTCTAGGTTCGTCCAATCTGCCTTAGGAATGCCTTATTCCACTAAGCGTTTGATATGTTGACCTTACACTTTAAGACCAGAATGCTCCTTAGAATAGCAAAATTATCCCTTGGCTTGTTTATGAACCCGTTTATTCTTCGTATATCCTCTTTTGCCATCTTAATTGGTGGTACCCATGTATGCATCCAAGAAGCATTTTTAAAATACCCACAGAGAGACTCCACCTTCCAGTCTATTTCCGGTAAGGATAACAATCTTTTGGGGCAATGCGTTGTTAAGATCTTGAATCTACCACACATTCGCCAAGTTCCGTCATCATTTTTGACCATTACCGTGACTAGAGACCACCTGTGTATATTGACCTCTTTCATTATCTCGGCGTCCCACCAATTTTTCCACCTCTTCTTGGATTACCTTATTTCTTTTCGGGTGCCTGTCCCTCTTTATCATTTGCCTGACTGTGAATATCCCACCCGGATATTCAAGCGGTGTTTTCCGCAATGTTTTTCGTAGGACACCCTTCATATCAGCTGCTTCCAGGCGAAATATCCAAGTTTTGTTTGAGCAAGAGGAACAAAGTTGCTTTTGCGTCCTTTTTCTGTTAAAGTTTGATCCAATGGCAACTGTCTGTGTCAGGTATTCCGGTGGATTGCTATATTGATTTTCTCTTCCAGTACTGGTTTACTGCGGTAGATTGGATCTAGGTCCGAGATCATAGCACATTCCATAGGAATGACTCTACTGCTCTGTAGCGTTACCGTGCCGCCTTCAACGGGAAATTTTAACATTTCGTGTGTTGTTGATGGTACGGCGCGGATTTTCCTTATGCCCGGCCTGCCTATAATTGCATTGTGTTGGGATGGTGACCTGACAACCATGAAGTTCATCCATGCGGAGGTGGAGTGTCTATTCATCACCTTTTTTACTACAAGGCTATCTTGCCCAGTGGCCAAATGGTCTCTCTGCTAAAATCCAGATGTAAGGTGAGTGGTGGGCCGGGAACCATTTGATCCCTTATCTCTTTGCGGAGTTTTATGAAGCAATGTTCATACAAGACTTCTGAGGATGCCCCGCCGTCAATATATACCCTATGCACAAAATGTCCGCCCATTTCGACTTCGATGATCATTGGGCCCTCCGTCCCGTCTTCTTCCCTCAGAGGTGGAAAGGACATTGCCGTCTCCGGAGAGAAGCTTTGGGTAATCCTGGGCTTGGCCACTCTTTCCCATGGTTGGATCATCAGTATAGTCAGAGGTTTATCCTTTCCGGACGCTTCCCCTTTTTTCGGTGCTTTCGGCTTGTCGTTCTGTTTTAATTCCTTGATGAATTGCGACAATTTTCCGGCCTTGATCATTTCATCTATTTGCTTTCTCAGCTGCATGCATTCGTCCGTGCTATGTCCCGTATCTGAATGAAATTCGCAGTATTTGTTCGGATCCCTTTTTTCCACCAGTATACCAATTGAGGGGGGGGCCTTTGAACTTTTCCTTTTTCCAGAGCGAAAATTTCTTTTGGTGTTTTGGTGAGGAGTGAGAATCTATCTGGCTTACGGTCCGGTCTTTGTTTGTTTTTGAAGCCTTTCTTGAAATTCGGTTTGTTCCCCCCTCTGACGGTTTCCATGATGAAGATGCTTTTCTCTGGCCGTGACTGAGTGCAGCAACTTCCCCTTGTAGGAAAGACGTAGTCATTCTATACATTTCGTCCATAGATCTCGGAATTCTTTCATATAGACGCTTGATTAACCCAGGGTGGGTTATTCCGTGCATAAACCCGGAGATTCTCATGCATTCCGGAGCTCCTTCTACGTCCAGGACTGTCAGCCTATACCTTTCCATGAAGTCTTCCGTAGATTCTCCGCTCTTTGCTTTGATGTGAAGTATCTCCACCGGCTTTGATGTGCCTTTGTTTTTCTAAAGATAGTTTTCTCTAAACGAGTTTCTTAGATCTTTCATAGCTATCGATCGACCATTTTGGTAGCTGTCAAACCAAACTCTGGCAATTCCCGTGGAGGGTTTGAGTTGAACATGTGGCACCATGTTTGGCATTGCCCAACCTTCTATTTTTGCGGCCGATTGAAATAGCTTTAAGTGATCCTCCGGATCTCCACTTCCATCGTATGTTTTGACATGGCTAGGCATCCTAGTCCTCGGGAGACTAAAATGCCGGATCCGAGGTGTGAAAGGGTTTCTTTCCTCACATGTCCAAGGCTGGGAGAGATCGTCTTCATAGGTGTTCGATCTCTGTCTTCTTGATTTAGATTTCCAGTGACCCCCTTCACTATCTTCACTCTCTGAATATTGGCTAGTCGTACGAGATGGTGTTCCCTTTTGTTGACGCCTTCTTGCTTCTACTTCAGCTCTTTTTGCTTGGGGACTCCGTTGACGACTATCAGAACGTGCGGATGTAGCTGGCTCCTTTCTTCCCAACCTATTAAACACGCCTCCTTCCTTCCGTGGCCGGGGCCGCGGTGAAGGGGATCTGTACTTTTTAAGCCTTTTGAAAACACTGGCGTGTGGTGATGGGCTTCGGGAATGCCTGTCTCCGTGCCTTCTTCTGGGTTCTGTTCGGGCGGTTGGTGTCTTGGATTCAGAGTAGTGCGATTCTTCACGGCTTCTTATCTTAATTCCGGACTCTTCGCCATAGATCAGTCGTGCTTTCACTGCATTGAGTTTGTCTTTCTGCTCTTTTTCTTTTTGCATCTTTTCAGCGATGAGCGGCAAGAGTTGGTGATAATTTTTGTCGCACATTTCCCTAAGAACCTCGTCAGACATAGGTTCCTCAAGAACCTGGGGACCATTCCTTCCCCCTGTGTTCCTCACGGCGGACGTGGGATTGTTTGTGATTTGTTGTTCGTGAGTGCTCATGGTGAGTTTTTAGAGAATCGTGGTTGCGTAAGCGTCCCACGGATGGCGCCACTTGTTAGTACAAAATTCGTGTCGGGTTTAGCAAGGTGTTGAAGTCCTTTGTCGGGTCGGGCCTCCAAATGACTTGAATGCTTGATCTTGTACTAGAGCAAGAGAAGTGATGATTTTCTGCACAATTAAAAGTAAACCGTTAGCCTTACCGTGGGGACGGACCCCACGATTAGACTCCGGTGTGAGAGTAAGTATTCATATTGTCAGAGTATATGTCAGAGAGAATAAGAATAACTGTTGTACCTTATGGGGTATTGTGATCCCTAATTATAGGTGTCTAGTACAGGTTCTAGTATTTCGGTTACTTTAATAGAGGCCGGAGTGGGTCCCTTGTCGGGCAAGGATCCGCAACAATCGTGTTGAACGGACGTAGATGTTTCCGCTGGATCGGATCGTACCTATAGGTGGTACCGTGGACGGATTGTCTATACTGATCCGCTGGACGATAGCTAGTTCGGGGCCGAGGCCCATAGGAGATTGGGTTTTACTGTGGCCCGTTATTGACAGGTTGGGCCCAAAAGCCCGAGTAATAATGTGGCCCAAGCCAAGAGGCTTGGTACACCTAGTATACGTCATCAAAAGTGGTATGACGTTGATAGAATTAGTAAGGTTTTTCACCTACTGATATACGCTATGTTTATGAATGTAACATATATGTTAGATCACTGCTTATTTGTTAACAATAACAAATGTGATTTTGACATGTTTGATCACTTGTTGATTATAATGGAACAGTGGGTTACCAAAGTAGGCATCCACTTGTTGATTATAATGGAACAGTGGGTTACCAAAGTAGGCCAAGATAAAGTTACTAACATTATGTTCCACCCGGTTATTTGTCTAATTGATACTTGGTACTGGTGTATTTAGGCGAACTGATAGTGGTCGATGATTACGTATTTTGGCTATTGTAAATCGAGTACTCAAGTACTTAAAAGAAACCATGGTTTATGGTTTAGATTGCATTAGTTAGATCATGGTTTATGGTTTATGGTTTAGATTGCAACGGAAATCATTTAACTATTATAAGGATAAATTGATTTGTGTTGGATTAGTGATCAAGAAGAATATACATCTATAAGTATTGGATTTTATACTTGGTGTGGATGTAAATGTCTTGGGATCAAAGGAGTATATCGTACAACTTATTCAACTAGACATCATGATTCGTTGTCTTTGACTTCTTTGTTTTAAAGAAGTGTAATGGTTGAAGGACTTGCTAATAAATATATGGTATTATGTTTTAAAATCAAAATTACCATGTTCATTACGTTATAATAGTGAAAATACACTATCAATAGCTTACCACTTGAATAAGAGGTTCGCATGAGACTTAGTGCACAAGTCGGTGTTAGGGAATTAAAAAGTCCATTTAAATTCTTTAATGGTGAGACACCCAATTCCCTTCTAATACAACGTTAGAAGCTGAATTCAATGCGGAAAGCTCACACTTAGAGATTGGAACACATGTTATATTTTCCCAATGTATGTGTTCAGACTTGCAAAATAAAGAGGTTGAAGTTTAACTTCTTAATAGTTTTTTTGAAAAAGTGCAACGCATGACATGATTAAAAGAACAACCTATATGAGCATGAAGTTTTGCCGCTTCAAGAAGCTTGGAATTTGGCTTCCTATATGCTCATGAATGGATAAGGACGCATGGCTTGTAAAGCGTCAAATATAAACATCAGAGAAATGTAGAAACTCGTGTGTATATTATCTTCGAGTATTCAAACGAGTTGATGGGTTCAATCCATGGGACACCTTGATTCTCGAATATTTGGAATGCGTAATATACTAAGTGAAAATTCAATTCTTAGGACATTTTCATCTATGCATAAGTTTGGTTTGTTTTGATTATTTGGGAAATCAAGGATTACACTAAAATAGGGGAGGATTGTTGGTGATTTAGTGTCATCTAGCATTTTGTGTAATGGTGATATACCCGAGAACAAATGGATTTTAATTTACATTATAATACGAGTTTGGAGGTGCGGAGTGCACGCTTGTATTGTAACACCCCCAAATAGGGTCGCATCGGATAAATGTATCCGGGAGCGTTACTTCATAGATCAATAACACAAGATATGAGAACGACCACTAAGAGAGTTGTTTAAAAACTGATACATTGGATTTCATAAATAGTTTGTTACAAAAGCCCATAGGCTTAAATTGTTCAACTTGAAAAGTAAAGATTTCACAATATAACAATATCCCAAAATGTAATGCACGTAAATCTTTATAGCGATATGACTTCAAAAGACGACCATCCAATGTACCCATGACTTGCACCTTATTGACCTGAGAAAATATGTTTAAACTGTCAACAATAATGTTGGTGAATTTATAGGTTTATAAATTCAATAAAGCGGATAACAAGATTTCCATGTAATAAAGCAACGAATACAATATCACAAAAATGTATTACGATATGCACTAAGCTCATGACACCGAAGCTAAACAATGTATGTATATCAAATACATATAAAATGATAGTGCCCAAAGTTAGATGTTCAACCCGTAACATCTATGAGTCCGAAATGGTATACATTCGTCGTTTCCGGCCAACCGGTAAACTAGCAAGTGCTACTTGCCCGAACGGGGATGTTAATTCCCAAATAGATCTATTCATAACATTCGCGCTTACAATCCAGTAATTAACAGTTCATGATGATGGGCATAGTGGGTTATAGCTACTTAGGCAAACTCGTAATATTTGAATTTAAAATGTACTTGCATCCATTTTGTAAAACAAACATGATCTCATCCCCGAGATTTGATAAATGATTAAAAAGTGTAAGATGGGGACTATAAACTCACCTTAATGATATAATGAGGTAGCAACGAATATGAAGCGAGCAAGGTAAATGATGCACGCGAAAACAATGCAAACTCTATCCGCTACCTAAATGATTAATACGCATATTACTAATCATGTAATATACTACAATGCATGCAATCTTGTCCTTAGTATTGTGCTTGAGTTGAGAAAATATTACTTGTTTAAAATGTGGTTATTCATGAAAATTGGCCAAACGTATCGGGTCGTAAGTACTATTCTAGTTAATTCAGTCGACACTTGGTTTGGTCTCTAAACGTGTTAAACAAATGATCGAAGTTATAACAATATGAATTTAAAAAAAATTAAGTTTTATTTATAAAATTTGGGGAACAAACGCGGAGTTTTGAAATCAAATTCTGGACTCGTTACTTAATGGAATTATAAACAAAAAGATGTTTTGGAAACTAGGCCATGTCGTCTATAACTTTCGTTATTTAAGTTTTGTCTAAAAATGTCGTTTAATATGTTAAAAACGTAGCCAAACACAAGGGGGTCGCGACTAGGCTTAAGCAGAAAAACAATATTTTTGGTTAAGTGTTTTTCAGATGACTTTCGTCTGATTTTGATCGCGGATTACAAATTCATTACTCAGTATTATGACAAACCAAAAATACTTTTGAAAACTAGGCCAGGAGTACAACAATTCATCTTTTATAGGTTTTGCAATTCGAAGTCGTTATAGTGACAAAAAACGAGGCCAAAGTAAGGGGTGTCGACCATTCAGCCAACAGTATTAACTTGGTCGAAAAACATGGCAGCAGTACTAACTTTAGGCCACGATTGC
>BQNB010093099.1:0-21308 GCA_026074375.1 Tanacetum coccineum | reverse complement strand
ATATATTTATCGTAATCATGGGTACTCGTTAGGTTTTCTGGCACTTGTATTTCTAACTCGGTTTTGTAGCAAAATCCTATAAGCTCGATCCTTTGGTGCCCCAAAAGAGGGGGAGTAAACATCAAAGAGGAGTCTTGGCATTGTTGAATTATCTCTGTCTCTCTCTACATCTCGACGATTAACCTTTTTAGATTCGACAAAAAGGGAGATATATGGATTAAAACTCATTAATAACTTTAAATTTTTTTCATACAAATTAGTTTATATTTTGTCATCATCAAAAAGGGAGAGATTGTTAATACAAATAATGCTTAAAAATGTTATTTATATTTTTTTGACTCCTCTACGTTTTGAAGATGACAAAATGTAAAAACATCCACGATAAAAATAAACGTTTACATGTTATTAATCGTAAGCATCCATTTCGACATAAATCACTTAAGGTATGAATAAACAAATCATTAAACTTAATTAGTGTCACACCTCGACTAAGGCAAAAACTCGAGGCGTGACGGAGGATGGAATCGTCATAACATATGATACAATATAGAGAAATCTAAATGCATATAAAAAAGTATCACAACATCCTCCGACGACAAGTATGAAAACTTGTGTCAAATAGTCGATGAACACAACACATAGTTCAAATTTATTACAAACCAACTCCCAACATAGGGGTAAGATAAGTCTAGAATAATCCAAGGACATCAACATGAAAACAAGTCTCGAAATGCAATCCTTCATCAATGACCCCTCACGGGATAGCTTAGGTCTCTAAGGCATTCTATCTTAAACTTAACGAACAATTTCATCACCTGAAAATGATACTCAAAAAGGTCAACATAAAGTTGGTGAGCTCGTAGGTCTAGAGGTAAACCCAGTTGCTATGCCAGAGTTTAAGTAGTGGACAATTGTGCAATATGAAAACAGAATGCATGCAATAGTATTTAGAATTCTGACATAGAATCACATGATATCATAACATTCAACCAAATCAACAATCCATAGTGTTCCACGCGCTTATAGTCCTCCGAACCTATCGCCTACCTGCTGGAGCTAACTTAGATCGGCAAATTTTCCTTGCATAGAAGTTCACATAGAACTCATGCACAAATGATTAGTTTCGCAGAACTTGTTCAAATAGCCCTCATGTCATTCACATAGCAGTCATAGGCACACAGCATTGTCAAAAAAGGAATAGAAGTTTTGCACAGATGAAAAAGCAACCTAAAATGGATTTTGAGTATCATTTTCCTCCAACGAAAAAAGTTAAAAAGTGGGTCTGCGAGAACTCACCTTAACAAGGATAACGAGTAGCAGAGAATATGATAGTCAAACAATGGTGTACCACGGCTTCCAGACACGACCTAGCCATTTGACTAATTTAGAATATGCTTGAAATGGATATTTGAATTTGATGCATATGAGTTTTGAAAATGTTTTCGTATTAATAGTTTTAGTGGTATTGGTTGCGTAGTGGTTGGTGATTTAGACTCGAATGAGATATACTAAGTATGTACGTTAGATAATATACACTTATACTATTTAAGAAAAATAGTTAAGTAAAATAACGATGCATTAGATAATAGATGTTTATGACTATACTCCGGTAATTCATCCGGTAACCTCGAATTATTGTAAAGATACATTTTAATCTTGCTAAACCATTTATAGAAGTTGTATATTTTATAATGTTATAAAATATAGTTTCGTATTTTAGTCAATTTATTAAAATAATAATATTTTATTATTGCGACTTTTTGTCAGGTTTTTAAAAAAGTAGAAATTAATCTAAGTATAATTTTTTTATAAAATTTTGGCATAACTCGTCCGTTTATAAAATGTTTTCCAATGTTTTAAACCTTATTTTCCTAAACATTTTCCTTACAACAAACCAATTCCGACAAAATGACCAAAATTCACATTTCGCGACAATTTCCAAGACGCATTTCTCCAAACGATTTCCTAACTATCCTAGTATATATATAAGTATGCATTACTTTTAAAAGTCTGTTTTAAATATGTACAACGTCTATTTTTCGCTTATTGAGCCTTAAGGTCCAATAGTGGTCCAAAACTATATTATTAGGTTTTAAATCCGATTTAGGCCCTATATCAAGCCCATAACAAATACAAGTTAGAGGAATAATCCGCAACATAAGCCAAGGCTCACAAACCAAGACCAAGCCATGGTTTGGCTTAGCTTATTGGGTCGTGGCCCTTTAAGCCAAAAATAAGATATCCGGAGCTTATTTTTAAGTCGTTAAGCTACGCGAGTCCTTAAATATCAAAATAAGCTCTAACCAAAAGCCATGAAAATAAGCCAAACCACAATAAGGTCCACAATAAGCCATGGCTTATTGGGTCGTGAGTCCTATAAGCCCAAAACCAATTACATATAGTCTTAAATAAGATAATAAGCTACGTAGTGCTTTTAGATACCAAAATAAGCTATCAAAGTAAGCTATAAAAATATGACGAATGAAGTAAATAACCAAAAACACTTTCTTTTTATCCTTGTGGTTTTCAAACCATATAAGCCTAAAATAAGCTCACTAAAGCTTATCAATAAACCAAATAAGCTACAACCTATAATAAGCAAATAAAGTCACTTCACCAACGCAACCACTACATTAAAATGACCAACCCTTGTTTCCCTTTTACCCTTGTTCGAACCCAAACGCAGCTTATATGGTGTTTCGTACATTTTTTGTGTTTGATTTTTAGAAAACGGACCGTAAACCTAACATCTATGCATCATTATACATTCAAAAGTACAAGATTTTTTTTAAATAAATGACAACTTACAAAGAGGGTTTTGAAGATGAGATCGACACAAAACCGACAACCCAAACGTTGTGTTTTATATACCCACGCCTATTGGAATCAACCCGATACGCTTAAATCTTTATGTTTTTTTATCAAAGTTGGAAAACAAATGTGTTTGTGTGTGTGTGTTGGTGGTCGGACGAGATAAGGAAGAGAGGAAGAGAGAAAAGAATTTGGTTGTGTGTGTTTTTAAATGAGAAATGAGGAAGAATAATCTAAATATCATGTACCCCTTGGACACATAAGCCTTAAAATTTTGCCTTGTTGTCCCCTAAGGGTTTCGAAATCCAGTTGGCATCCTAGGGGTATCCTAGGTGCCTTTCGTCACTTGTCGGGTTCACTAACGCTTCCAAATTCTGATTTAAAAGGTGACCCGAAGTTTTCTAGTGCGTTTCTATCTCTTTCGGTTCACTAACACCAAAACACATTATATAAAATGGGAACCCGAAGTTATATCTATATTTTAATAGATGAAAAATACTTTTACATGAACTGAAAATATTCACCGACATGTTTCTTAGTTAGTTTTATTTAAATTAAGTATTGAACGAACGTGTTGTTTGACATTCTAAGCCGTTTGCGGGACAAACCTCCCGAAAAGTGATCAAATAAGATTGTAAACCTCTAAAAAGGAATAATATATGAAATGAAAGATTTATTGACTAAAGAAAATATAGATTGACTACCGTAAACACGGTAATCGCTAACGGAAAATGGTAAAAGTTAAAAAGTCAAAGGACTTAAATAGAACATTATGAAACTGGAAAATCCATAAGGGTTACATTCCACCCCCTTTAAAAGAAATTTCGCCCCAAAATTTAACTAGTGCTAGAGCTAAAGAGATGTGGGTATTTGAGTTTCTTCTGATCCTCACGTTCCCAAGTAAACGCAGGTCCTCGTTTTGAATTCCATCGAACCTTGATGATGGCAATTCTACTCCGCTTCAGCTTCTTGAACTCAGGCTCTAAGATTTCTACAGGCTCTTCTACAAAGTTCAACTTAGCATCAACTTGGATCTCTTCCAGAGGTATCTGTAGTGTTGGATCAGCCAAACACTTCTTGAGGTTCGACACGTGAAACGTGTCATGAACGCCATTTAGCTCCTTAGGTAGTCTTAGTCTATAGGCTACTGGACTGATCCTCTCAGTGATCTTAAATGGTCCAACAAACCTAGGTGCTAACTTGCCTTTCTTCCCAAAGCGTACAACACCTTTCCAAGGCGACACTTTGAGCAGGACATGATCACCTACACTGAATTCTAAGGGTTTCCTACGTTTGTCAGCATAGCTCTTTTAACGATCACATGCAGTCTTAAGCCTATCTTTGATTTGGGAGATCTATTATGTGGTTTCTTGTACGATTCCTGGTCCTATCAATTGTCCTTCTCCTACTTGTGCCCAAAGAACGGGTGAATGACACTTTCTCTCGTAAAGTGCTTCAAACGGTGCACATCTCACACTAGAATGGTAACTATTGTTGTAAGAGAATTCAACCAATGGAAGATGAACATCCCAATTTCCTCCGAAGTCCATGACGCATGCCCTGAGCATGTCTTCCATTGTTTGAATAGTACGCTCGCTTTGACCATCGGTCTGTAGATGGTAAGCCGTACTCATATCCAACCTAATTCCTAATGCCACCTGCATTGACTGCCAAAACCTTGATGTAAAGCGACTATCACGATCGGATATGAGCGATATTAGCACACCATGCCTTGCAATGATTTCATTAAGGTTGAGTCTAGCTAACCTATCCATCTTAAAGTCCTCATGAATGGGTAGGAAATGAGCAGACTTAGTCAACATGTCCATGATGACCCAGTTTGCATCATGCCCATTTCCAGTTCTTGGCAACTTGGTGATAAAGTCCATGGCTATTCTCTCCCATTTCCATTCTGGGATCTCAGGTTGCTGCAGTAGCCAGATGGCCTCTGATGTTCAAATTTAATCTTAGAACAAGTCAAACACTTTCTAACATGCAGGGCTATATCTTTCTTCATTCCTAGCCACCAATACATGTCCCTAAAGTCATAGTACATCTTATCTGCTCCTGGGTGTACTGAGTATCTTGACTTATGAGCTTCATCCATTATTAGGGTTCTCACATCACCCGTCAAAGGAACCCATATTTAATCTAGGTAATACAATGTTCCATCACTCCTACGTTTCATCTGATCATCTAGCCTTCGCAACATTTCTGCTGGTGCATTGACAGTCTCAGATGCTTCATTCTGTGTCGCTAGTATCTTATCCTTGATACTCGACTGAATGGTCATGTTCATAGCTCGAACTCTCCTAGGCTTTAATCTCTCCTTTTTACTTAGTGCGGCTACTACATTCGCCTTACTAGGATGGTAGCGAATTTTGCAGTCATAATCACTGAAAAGCTCTATCCAACGACGTTGACGCATATTCAACTCTTTCTAATTGAAGATATGTTGGAGACTCTTATGGTTGATGTATATGACGCTCTTCGTCCCGTACAAGTAATGTCTCCAGGTCTTGAGGGCAAATACTACTGCACCCAATTCCAAATCATGGGTGGTGTAGCTATTTTCGTGAATTTTCAACTGTCTAAAGGCATATGCTATCACCTTACCTCTTTGCATCAGCGCACAACCTAGTCCTAAACCTGACGCATCATAGTATACCACAAAATCTTCGGTCCATACGGGAGTGCTAGAACAGATGCATTACAGAGCTTATCCTTCAAGGTCTAAAATGCCCTCTCTTGTTCCTCTCCCTATACGTACTCCTTGTGCTTCTGTGTTAAAATGGTAACGGATTTGGCTAACTTGGAGAAATTCTCTATGAATCAGCGGTAGTATCATGCTAATCCTAAGAATGAGCGAACCTCTGATGGAGTTCTAGGGGCTTCCCAATTCTTAATGCTTCAATCTTGCTGGAGTCTACATGTAGGCCATCACCGTTAATCACATGCCCAAGGAACTGCACTTCTTGTAACCAGAATTCACACTTAGAAAATTTTGCGTACAGTTTCTCCTTCTTGAGCAGTTCCAAGATTAACCCTAGGTGCATCTCATGCTCTTCCTTAGTCCTAGAGTAGATCAAGATGTCATCTATGAACACTATCACAAACTTGTCTAGGTAAGGCCTACATACTCGGTTCATCAAGTCCATGAATACCGCTGGTGCATTTGTTAAACCAAAGGGCATTACTATGAACTCGAAATGTCCATATCGAGTTCTAAATGCAGTCTTTGGAATGCCGTCCTCGTGCACTCTCAGCTAATGGTATCCGAACCAAAGATCTATCTTAGAGAAGTATTGTGATCCTTGCAGTTGATCGAATAGGTCATCTATTCTTGGAAGGGGATGGCGGTTCTTTATGGTCAGCATATTCAACTCTTTATAGTCGATACACATCCTAAATGAACCATCCTTTTTCTTGACGATTAATATCGGCATTCCCCATGGCGATAAACCTGGTCGAATGAAACTCTTGTCCTGGAGTTCTCTGAGCAGACTCGACAACTCCTCCATTTCAGAGGGCGCCAAATGATAAGGGGACTTTGTGACCGACATTGCTCCAAGTATTAAGTTGATACGAAATTCGATTTCTCGAGAAGGGGGTAATCCTTATAGGTCGTCAGGAAATACATCGGGAAAGTTTCTAACGACAACTATGTCCTTCAGTTTCTGCTCTTTGACTTTTTCACTCTTAGAATATCTCACCTTCTCTTTCGACCTTTCTCCTAAGACTCTAAGCATTTCGCCGTTTGGTAGTGGAATCTTAACTACCTTCTCATGGCAAACGATCTCGGCCTTGTGCCTGGACAACCAGTCCATTCCTACGATTACATCGAAACTTCTGTGTCCGAACAGTATCAAGTCGATATCAAAGATGTGACCTTCTATCTCTAGTTTGCAACCTCGAATAACCTTATTGATCTCTACTAGTTGACCGCTAGCTATTTTGATCTCGAAGCTAAAGCCTAAGTTACTAGTCTTTATGTCTAACAGAGGTATGAAAGTAGTGGAAACAAAGCTATAATCGGCACCAGAATCGAATAGAGTTGTAGCATAGTGATTGTTTAAAGTGAACTTACCCGTTATTATGTTTGGGTCCTGGCAAGCCTTATCCGCTCCTATCACAAAAGCTCTTTCACATGCCTGGTTGTCATTGTTTCCACGACCTTGTCCTCCCTCGATAGCCATCACTTGATTTGGACGGTTTTCTCATGGTCATGTGGCTTGGTTTAACCTAGGACATGTTGCCTTGTAATGGTCAGTACCACCACATTAAAAACACGCCCCACGGGCAGCAGTCGGGTTTCTAGCATTCAGGAGATTCACTACCCTAGGCCCCATCCTACAATCCTTGGCAATGTGCCCGAATCGGTTGCAGTTTATACACAAATGACAAGGTACTTCGGGTTGATGGTGATAGTTGCATTTTGGGCATTTGGGTGCGGTAATAGTGTACTCCTTCCTAACAGGGTTTGTGATTGTGGAAAACACCCTTCCAGTCCTAGACCTCTTATTATCATCTCTAACATTTCCATCCCTACTCGGCTCTCCATTATTCCCTTTCTTCTCAGTAATCTTCTTCAACGCTCCATTCCTAATTGCTTCATTAGTTAGCATTCCAGCTTTTAGTATAGTACTTTGAATTGTTGTTGGCTCCGTTGCTGCCACCATCGTACGGATCTATGGAGCAAGGCCATATATGTACCTCTCAATTCTTTTGTTCTCAAAGGTAACCAGATGAGGGACTAGCCTAGCAAGCTCATGGAATCGATTAGTATACGCAGCATGACCAGCTCCTACCATGGCGTGACACCAAAACTCAGTTTCCAGCTTTTGCATCTCATTGTTTAGACATAACTCCTCTCTTATCAAAGTCTTAAAGTCTTCTCAGGTCATGCCAACTACGGCTTCTCGACCTCTAGTCTGGACCTGGGAGTTCCACCAGGTTAGTGCCTTACCGATAAAAGAACTGGCAGTGTACTTAACCTTCTGGTTCTCTCCACACCCACTCATATCTTGGACTGATTCCATTTTCTCAATCCAGCGAGTGTAGACTATCGCACCACCCTTTCCATCATAATCCTTTGGGTTATAAGCCATGAACTCCTTGTATGAACAACCACCTCGACCATTGTTCATAGTCCTAAAATTTCCCTGGTTGTTGTCATTGACGACGTTGTCATCTTGTTTCTCATTGTTCCCCTGGTTGTTAACGTGTTTCTTACTTGTGCTACAACAGTCAGGGACTCCACCACCACCTCCATTCGCTCTGTTACCTCTACTACTTCCCTGACTACCCTAATTACTTTCTTGGCCACCTCGACCACCTCCTTGGCTACCTCGGCCACTCACTTGGCCACCTCTACCACCTCTTGCTTGATCTCTAGACCTCTCACCTTCTTGACCATCATGTTCACATGTCCCTCCACCTCGTGTTGCAGCAATGCGCCGACCAGCATTGCAGGTTGTCATTATTGAAACCATTATCTACACGAGGGAGGATACAAGTAATCATTAGGTCGGTGAGGAATTTCGCCTAACGACGGTCCTACTACGCTATGGTTCGAATGACGGTCCTAGTATGTTATAACTCGAATAACAGTCCTATGGTGTCAACACCGTTTTGAGTGAGCGGGATAACTAAGTCTACGTGGGTTGTGATGCATTCATAATTACACTGGCCACCGTATTTATAGATGCATCCTTTCCTAGTTGTACTCAGTATCTAGACCACACAGCCTAGTGATTGATCTAACTAATACGATAGACGATACGTACGCGTAAAAGCAAGTAATAGGCACACATAGATCCTATCATGCAAACTATATGAAGGTTCCTAGGTTATAGTCTAGGCCAAACTACCTAGTTCTCTATAACTTGGCTCTGATACCAATCTATCACACCCTGACAATGGCGAAAACACGAGGCGTGATGGAGAATTGATCGTTATAACACATGATACAATGTAGAGAAATCTAAATGCATATCAAAAGTGTCATAACATCCTCCGACGACAAGTATGAAAACTTGTGTCAAAATAGTCGATGAACACAACACATAGTTCCAATTAATTACAAACCAACTCCTAACATAGGGGTAAGATAAGTCTAGAATAATCTATGATCATCAACATGAAAACAAGTCTTGAATGCAATCATTCAACAATGATCCCTCACGAGATAGCTTAGGTCTCTAAGGCATTCTAACTTGAATATAACGAGCATTTGCATCACCTAAAAATGATACTCGAAAAGGTCAACATAAAGTTGGTGAGCTCGTAGATTTAGAGGTAAACCCAGTTGCTGTGTCATATTTTAAGTAGTGGATAATTGTGCAATATGAAAACAGAATGCATGCAATAGTCTTTAGAATTCTGACATAGAATCACATGATATCATAGCATTAAACCCAATAAACAATCAATAGTAATTCGCGTGCTTATAATCCTCCGAACCTATCGCCTATCAGCTGAAGCTAACCCTAGGTCGGCAAAGTTGTCCTTGCATAGAGGTTTACATAGAACTCATGCACAAAATGATTAGTTCCGTATAACTTGTTCAAATAGTCCTCATGTCATTCACATAGCAGTCATAGGCACATAGCATTGTCCAAAAGAAAACTTTTGCACAGATGAAAAATAGTATGAAATGGATTTTTAAGTATCACTTTCTCCCAACGGAAAAGAGTTAAAAATGGGGCTACGAGAACTCACCTTAACAAAGATAACAAGTAGCGGAGAATATGATAGTCAAACAATGATGTACAACGGCTTCCAGACACGACCTAGCAATTTGACTGATTTAGAATTACGTTTGAAATGGATATTTGAATTTGATGCATAGGGGTTTTGAAAATGTTTTCGTATTACTGGTTTTAGTGGTATTGGTTGCGTAGTGGTTGGTGATTTAGACTCAAAGGAGATATACCAAGTATGTACGTTAGATACTATTCACTTATACTATTTAAGAAAATAGTTAAGTCAAATAACAATGCTTAGATAATAGATATTTATGAGTATACTCCGGTAATTCATCTGGTAACCTTGAGTTATTGTAAATATATGTTTTAATCTTGCTAAACCATTTATAGAAGTTACATATTTTATAATGTTATAAAATATGTTTTTCGTCTTTTAGTTGATTTATTAAAATAATAATATTTTATTCTTTCGTCTTTTTGTCGGGTTTTTAAGAAAGTAGAAATTTTTTAAAATATTCTAAGTATGATATTTTTATAAAATTTTGGCATGTCCCGTTCGTTTATAAAACGTTTTTCAAGGTTTTAAACCTCATTTTCCCCAAACATTTTCCGTAAAACAAATCAATTCCGACAAAACGATCAAGAACTCACATTTCACGACGATTTCCAAGACGCATTTCCCCAAACGATTTCCTAACTATCCTAGTATATATATAAGTATGTATTACTTTTTAAAAGTCCGGTTTAAATACGTACAACGACTAGTTTTTGCTTACTGGGCCTTAAGGCCCAATGGTGGTCCAAAACTATATTATTAGATTTTAAATCCGATTTAGGCCCTATATCAAGCCCATAACAAATACAAGTTAGAGGAATAATCCGCAACATAAGCCAAGGCTCACAAACCAAGACCAAGCCATGGTTTGGCTTAGCTTATTGGGTCGTGGCCCTTTAAGCCAAAAATAAGATATCCGGAGCTTATTTTTAAGTCGTTAAGCTACGCGAGTCCTTAAATATCAAAATAAGCTCTAACCAAAAGCCATGAAAATAAGCCAAACCACAATAAGGTCCACAATAAGCCATGGCTTATTGGGTCGTGAGTCCTATAAGCCCAAAACCAATTACATATAGTCTTAAATAAGATAATAAGCTACGTAGTGCTTTTAGATACCAAAATAAGCTATCAAAGTAAGCTATAAAAATATGACGAATGAAGTAAATAACCAAAAACACTTTCTTTTTATCCTTGTGGTTTTCAAACCATATAAGCCTAAAATAAGCTCACTAAAGCTTATCAATAAACCAAATAAGCTACAACCTATAATAAGCAAATAAAGTCACTTCACCAACGCAACCACTACATTAAAATGACCAACCCTTGTTTCCCTTTTACCCTTGTTCGAACCCAAACGCAGCTTATATGGTGTTTCGTACATTTTTTGTGTTTGATTTTTAGAAAACGGACCGTAAACCTAACATCTATGCATCATTATACATTCAAAAGTACAAGATTTTTTTTAAATAAATGACAACTTACAAAGAGGGTTTTGAAGATGAGATCGACACAAAACCGACAACCCAAACGTTGTGTTTTATATACCCACGCCTATTGGAATCAACCCGGAAACACTCAATCCTTCATATTTTTTATCAAAGCTGGAAAATTTATGTGTTTGTGTGTGTGTTGGTGATCGGACGAGACAGGGAGGAGAGGAAGAGAGAAAAAAAAATTGTTGTGTGTGTTTTGAAATGAGAAATTAGGAAGAATAATCTAGATATCATGTACTCCTTAGAGACATAAGCCCTAAAAATTTGCCTTGTTGTCCCCTAAGGGTTTCGAAATCCAGTTGGCATCCTAGGGGTATCCTAGGTGCCTTTCGTCACTTGTCGGGTTCACTAACGCTTCCAAATTCTGATTTAAAAGGTGACTCGAAGTTTTCTTGCTTTTTTATTGGACTCAAAAGTACTTTTACATGAACTTAGAATATTCACACGTTATGTTTTATGGTTAAATTGTTTTAAATTAAGTATTGCCATTTACGGACGTGCCAGAACGTGTTGTTTGACATTCTAAGCCGTTTGCGGGACAAACCTCCCGGAAAGTGATCAAATAAGATTGTAAACCTCTAAAAAGGAATAATATATGAAATGGAAGATTTATTGACTAAAGAAAATATAGATTGACTACCGTTAACACGGTAATCGCTAACGGAAAACGGTAGAATTCAAAAAGTCAAAGGACTTAAATAGAACATTATGAAATTGGAAAATTTGCAAGGGTTACATTCCACCCCCTTTAAAAGAAATTTCGCCCCGAAATTTAATTAGTGCTAGAGCTAAAGAGATGTAGGTATTTGAGTTTCTTCTGATCCTCACGTTCCCAAGTAAACTCAGGTCCTCGTTTTGAATTCCATCGAACCTTGACGATGGCAATTCTACTCCGCTTTAGCTTCTTGAACTCACGCTCTAAGATTTTTATAGGCTCTTCCACAAAGTTCAACTTAGCATCAACTTGGATCTCTTCCATAGGTATCTGTAGTGTTGGGTCAGCTAAACACTTCTTGAGGTTCGACACGTGAAATGTGTCATGAATGTCATTAAGCTCCTCAGGTAGTCTTAGTCTATAGGCTACTGGACCGATCCTCTTAGTGATCTCAAATAGTCCAACAAACCTATGTGCTAACTTGCCTTTCTTACCACAACATACAACCCCTTTCCAAGGCGACACTTTGAGCAGGACATGATCACCTACACTGAATTCTAAAGGTTTCCTACGTTTGTTAGCATAGCTCTTTTGACGATCACATGCAGTCTTAAGCCTATCTTTGATTTGGGAGATCTTCTCATTGGTTTCTAGCATGATTTCTGGTCCTATCAATTATCCTTCTCCTATTTGTGCCCAGAGAACGGGTGAATGACACTTTCTCTCATAAAGTGCTTCGAACGGTGCACATCTCACACTAGAATGGTAACTATTATTGTAAGAGAATTCAACCAATGGAAGATGAACATCCCAATTTCTTCTGAAGTCCATAACGCATGCCCTGAGCATGTCTTCCAAGGTTTGAATAGTATGCTCGCTTTGACCATCGGTCTGTGGATGGTAAGTCGTACTCATATCCAACCTAGTTCCTAATGCCACCTGCATTGAGTGCCAAAACCTTGATGTAAAGCGACTATCACGATCGGATATGAGTGATATTAACACACTATGCCTTGCAACGATTTCATTAAGGTTGAGTCAAGCTAACCTATCCATCTTAAAGTCCTCACGAATGGGTAGGAAATGAGCATACTTAGTCAACCTATCCATGATGACCCAGATTGCATCATGCCCATTTCTAGTTCTTGGCAACTTGGTGATAAAGTCCATGGCTATTCTCTCCTATTTCTATTTTGGGATCTCAGGTTGCTGCAGTAAGCCGGATGGCCTTTGATGTTCAGATTTAATCTTAGAACAAGTCAAACACTTTCTAACATACACGGCTATATCTTTCTTTATTCCTGGCCACCAATACATGTCCCTAAGGTCATAGTACATCTTATCTGCTCCTGGGTGTACTGAGTATCTTGACTTATGAGCTTCATCCATTATTAGGGTTCTCACGTCACTCGTCAAAGGAACCCATATTCGATCTAGGTAATATAATGCTCTATCACTCCTACATTCCATCTGATCATCTAGCCCTCGTAGCATTTCTGCTGGTGCATTGACAGTCTCAGATGCTTCATTCTGTGCCGCTAGTATCTTATCCTTGATACTCGACTGAATGGTCATGTTTATAGCTCAAACTCTCCTAGGCTTTAATCTCTCCTTTCTACTTAGTGTGTCGGCTACTACATTCGCCTTACCGAGATGGTAGCAAATTTTGTAGTCATAATCGCTGAAAAGCTCTATCCAACGACGTTGACGCATATTCAACTCTTTCTGATTAAAGATATGCTGGAGACTCTTATGGTCGGTCTATATGACGCTTTTCATCCCGTACAAGTAATGTCTCCAGGTCTTGAGGGCAAATACTACTGCACCCAATTCCAAATCATGGGTGGTGTAGCTATTCTCGTGAATTTTCAACTGTCTAGAGGTATATGCTATCACCTTACCTCTTTGCATCAGCACACAACCTAGTCCTAAACCTGACGCATCACAGTATACCACAAAATCTTCGGTCCATGTGAGAGTGCTAGAACAGGTGCATTACAGAGCTTATCCTTCAAGGTTTGAAATGCCCTCTCTTATTCCTCTCCCTATACGTATTCCTTATGCTTCGGTGTTAAATGGTAAGGGATTTGGCTAACTTGGAGAAATTCTCTATGAATCAGCGGTAGTATCCTGCTAATCCTAAGAATGAGCGAACCTCTGATGGAATTTTAGGGGCTTCCCAATTCTTAACGTTTCAATCTTGCTGGAGTCTACATGTAGCCCATCACCGTTTATCAAATGCCTAAGGAGCTGCACTTCTTGCAACCAGAATTCACACTTAGAGAATTTTACGTACAATTTCTCCTTCTTGAGCAGTTCTAAGATTAACCATAGGTGCATCTCATGCTCTTCCTTAGTCCTAAAGTAGATCAAGATGTCATCTATGAACACTATCACAAACTTGTCTAGGTAAGGCCTACACACTCGGTTCATCAAGTCTATGAATACCGCTGGTGCATTTGTCAAACCAAAAGGCATTACCATGAACTCAAAATGTCCATATCGAGTTCTAAATGCAGTTTTTGGAATGCCATCCTCGTACACTCTCAGCTGATGGTATCTGGACTGAAGATTTATCTTAGAGAAGTATTATGATCCTTGGAGTTGATCGAATAGGTCATCTATTCTTGGAAGGGGATAACGGTTCTTTATGGTCAGCTTATTCAACTCTCTATAGTCGATACACATACTAAATGAACCATCCTTTTTCTTGACTAATAATATCGGCACTCCCATAACGATGAACCTGGTCGAATGAAACTCTTGTCCTGAAGTTCTCTGAGTTGACTCGACAACTCCTCCATTTCAGAGGGCGCCAAATGATAAGGGGACTTTGCGACCAGCATTGCTCCAAGTATTAAGTTGATACGAAATTCCATTTCTCGGGAAGGGGTAATCCTTATAGGTCGTCAGGAAATACCTCGGAAAAGTTTCTAACGACAACTATGTCCTTCAGTTTCTGCTCTTTGACTTTTTCACTCTTAGAATATCTCACTTTCTCTTTCGGCCTTTCTCCTAAGACTCTAAGCATTTCGCCGTTTGGTAGTGGAATCCTAACTACCTTCTCATGGCAAACGATCTCGGCCTTGTGCCTGGACAACCAGTCCATTCCTACGATTACATCAAAAATTCTGTCTCCGAATGGTATCAAGTTGATATCAAAGATGTGACCTTCTATCTTTAGTTTGCAACCTCGAATAACCTTATTGATCTCTACTAGTTGACCGTCAGCTATTTCGATCTTGAAGCTAAAGCTTGAGTTACTAGTCTCTATGTCTAACAGCGGTATAAAAGTAATGGAAACAAAGCTATAATCGACACCAGGATCGAATAGAGTTGTAGCATAGTGATTGTTTGATGTGAACTTACACGTTATTATGTTTGGGTCCTGGCGAGCCTTCTCTACTCCCATCATAAAATCTTTTTCACGTGCCTGGTTGTCATTGTTTCTACGACCTTGTCCTCCCTCGATAGCCATCACTTGATTTGGATGGTTTCCTCCTGGTCTTGTGGCTCGGTTCAACCTAGGACATGTTGCCTTGTAATGGTCAGTACCACCACATTCAAAACACGCCACACGAGTAACAGTCGGGTTTCTAGTATTCAAGGGATTCACTACCCTAGGCCCTATCCTACAATCCTTGGCAATGTGCCCGAATCGGTTGCAGTTTATACACAAACGACAAGGTACTTCGGGTTGATGGTGATAGTTGCATTTTAGGCATTTGGGTGCGGTACCAGTGTACTCCTTCCTAACAGGGTTTGTGATTGTGGCAAACGCCCTTCCAGTCCTAGACCTCTTGTTATCATCCCTAACATTTCCATCCTTACTCGGCTCTCCATTATTCCCTTTCTTCTTAGTAATCTTCTTCAACGCTCCATTCCTAATTGTTTCATCAGTTAGCATTCCAGCTTTTAGTATAGTACTCTGAATTGTTGTTGGCTCCGTTGCTGCCACCATCGCACGGATCTATAGAGCAAGGCCATATATGTACCTCTCAAATCTTTTGTTCTTAAGGGTAACCAAATGAGGGACTAGCCTAGCAAGCTCATGGAATCGATTAGTATACGCAGCATGACTAGCTTCGACCATGTCGTGACACCAAAACGCAGTTTCCAGCTTTTGCATCTCATTATTTAGACAGAACTCCTCTCTTGTCAAAGTCTTAAAGTCTTCTCAGGTCATGCCAACTACGGCTTCTCGACCTCTAGTCTGGACATGGGAGTTCCACCAGGTTAGTGCTTTACCGATAAAAGAACCGGCAGTGTACGTAACCTTCTGGTTCTATCCACACCCACTCATATCTTGGACTGATTCCATTTTCTCAATCCACCGAGTGTAGACTATCGCACCACCCTTTCCATCATAATCCTTTGGGTTATAAGCCATGAACTCCTTGTATGAACAACCACCTCGACCATTGTTCATAGTCCTAACATTACCCTGGTTGTTGTCATTGACGACGTTGTCGTCTTGTTTCTCATTGTTCCCCTGGTTGTTAATGTGTTTTCTATTTGTGCTACAACAGTCAGGGACTCCACCACCACCTTCATTCGCTTTGTTACCTCTACTACTTCCCTGACTATCCTAATCACTTTCTTGGCTACCTTGACCACCTCCTTGGCTACCTCGGCCACTCACTTGGCCACCTCTACCACCTCTTGCTTGATTTCCAGACCTCTCACCTTCTTGACCATCCTGTTCACATGTCCCTCCACCTCGTGTTGCAGCAGTGCGCCGACCAGCATTGCAGGTTGTCATTATTGAAACCATTATCTACACGAGGGAGGATACAAGTAATCATTAGGTCGGTGAGGAATTTCGCCTAACGACGGTCCTACTACGCTATGGTTCGAATGACGGTCCTAGTATGTTATAACTCGAATAACGGTCCTATGGCGTCAACACCGTTTTGAACTTCTGTGGGCGAGAGATAACAAGTCCATGTGGGTTTTGAGGCCATTCGTAATTACGTTGTCTTCCATATTATAGATGCATCCTTTCCTTGTGTATCAGTTTTCTAGCCCAAACAGCCAAGTTTTTAGTGATTGATCTAATAATACCGATAGCGATACGTATGTGCAATAAGAAGTAATTGGCACACATAGATCGATCATGCAAAACAATATGACGGTTCCTAGGTTGTAGTCTAGGACACAAATACCAACTTTTTCTCTTCTATACCTGGCTCTGATTTCAATCTATCAACCCCGACATGGCGGAAGAAACACGAGGCGTGACGGAAGTGTTCGCTCTGTTACACAAGTACAATGTTAGAGAATCTAATGATATCAAAAGTGTCATAAATTACCTCCTGACGACAAGTATGAAAAATTGTTGTCAAACTGTCGATGACACATTACATAGTTCCAATTCAATTACCAAACCAACTCCTAACATAGGGGTAAGTTAAAGTCTAGAATAATCTTATATGATCCTCATCATGAATACAAGTCTCGTATGCAATCCTTCAACAAGTGATCCCTCACGAGAATAGCTTAGGTCTTAGGCATTTCTAACTTGAAAAATATACGAGCATTTTTCATCACTTAAAATGATACTCAAAAAGGTCAACATAAAGTTGGTGAGCTCGTAGATTTAGAGGTAAACCTAGTTGTTGTGCCAGAATTTAAGTAGTGGACAATTGTGCAATATGAAAACAGAATGCATGCAATAGTCTTTAGAATTCTAACATAGAATCACATGATATCATAGCATTCAACCCAATCAACAATCAATAGTATTTCACGCGCTTATAGTCCTCCGAACCTATCGCCTATCAGCTGGAGCTAACCCTATGTCGGCAAAGTTGTCCTTGCATAGAGGTCCACATAGAACTCATGTACAAAATGATTAGTTCCGCATAACTTGTTCAAATAGTCCTCATGTCATTCACATAGCAGTCATAGGCACATATAATTGTCCAAAAGAAAACTTTTGCACGGATGAAAAACAGTATGAAATGGATTTTTACGTATCACTTTCCCCCAACAGAAAAGAGTTAGAAGTGGGGCTACGAGAACTCACCTTAAAAGATAACAAGTAGCAGAGAATATGATAGTCAAATAATGATGTACCATGGCTTCCAGACATGACCTAGCAATTTGACTGATTTAGAATTATGTTTGAAATGGATATTTAAATTTGATGCATAGGGGTTTTGAAAATGTTTTCTTATTACTGGTTTTAGTGGCATTGGTTGCGTAGTGGTTGGTGAATAGACTCGAAGGAGATATACTATGATGTACGTTTTGATTACTATACTCTTTTACATTATGAAATAGTTAGTAAAATAAACAAATGCTTTAGATAGTAGATATTTATAAGTATACTCTGGTAATTCATCCGGTAACCTCGAATTATTGTAAAGATACATTTTAATCTTGCTAAACCATTTATAGAAGTTGTATATTTTATAATGTTATAAAATATAGTTTCGTATTTTAGTCGATTTATTAAAATAATAATATTTTATTTATTTTGATCTTTTGACGGGTATTTTATGAAAGTTGAATTTTGTAAAATATTCTAAGTATAATATTTTTATAAAATTTCGGCATGACTCGTTCGTTTATAAAATGTTTTCCAAGGTTTTAAACCTCATTTTCCCAAACATTTTCCTTACAACAAACCAATTCCGACAAAATGTCCAAAATTCACATTCCGCGACAATTTTCAAGACGCATTTCTCCAAACGATTTCCTAACTATCCTAGTATATATATATAAGTATGCATTAGTTTTAAAAGTCCGCTTTAAATATGTATAACGTCTATTTTTCGCTTATTGAGCCTGAGGCCAATAGTGGTCCAAACTTATTATTTTAGGGTTTTGAATCCGAATTAGGCCCTTATCAAGCCCATTAACAAATATAAGTTAGTGGATATAAATCGTGCACTATGCATAAGGGCTCTCGGACAAGACCAAGCCATGGTTTGGCTTTAGCTTATTGGGTCGTGCCCATTTTAAGCCCCATATAAGATATAAGAGCTTATTTTTAAGGCCTGTTTATGCAAACACAGGTCCTTAAATATCAAAATAAGCTCTAACCAAAAGCCATGAAAATAAGCCGAACCACAATAAGGTCCACAATAAGCCACGAATTATAGGGGTCGTGAGTCATATAAGCCCAAAACCAATTACGTAAAGTCTTAAATAAGCTATTAAGCTACGAAGTGCTTTTAGATATCAAAATAAGCTATCAAATAAGCTATAAAAAATATGACGAAAGAAGTAAATAACCAAAAACACTTTATTTTTTATCCTTGTGGTTTTCGAACCATATAAGCCCAAAATAAGCTCCCTAAAGCTTAAAAATAAACCAAATAAGCTACAATCTATAATAAGCAGATAAATTCACTTCACCAACGCAACCACTACATTAAAATGACCAACCCTTGTTTCCCTTTTACCCTTGTTCGAACCCAAACGCACCTTATATGGTGTTTCATATGTTTTTTGTGTTTGATTTTTAGAAAACGGACTGTACAACTAACATCTATGCATCATTATACATTCAAAAGTACAAGAATTTTTTAGATAAATGACAACTTACAAAGAGGGCTTTGAAGACGAGATCGACACGAAACTGACAACCCAAACGTTGTGTTTTATATACCCATGCCTATTGGAATCAACCCGGAAACACTCAATCCTTCATGTTTTTTTATCAAAGTTGGAAAATTTATGTGTTTGTGTGTGTGTTGGTGATCGGACGAGACAATGAGGAAAGGAAGAGAGAAAAGAATTTTGTTGTGTGTGTTTTGAAATAAGAAATGAGGAAGAATACTCTATATATCATGTACTCCTTGGATACATAAGCCCTAAAATTTTGCCCTGTTGTCCCCTAAGGGTTTCGAAATCCGGTTGGCATCCTAGGGGTATCCTAGGTGCCTTCCGTCACTTGTCGGGTTTACTAACGCTCCCAAATCATGATTTAAAATGTGGCCCGAAGTTTTTTTGCATTTTTATTGGACTCAAAAATACTTTTACATGAACATAGAATATTCACACATCATGTTTTATGGTTAAATTGTTTTAAATTAAGTATTTCCATTTACGGACGTGTCGGAACGCGTTGTTTGACATTCTAAGCCGTTTGCGGGACAAACCTCCCGGAAAGTGATCAAATAAGATTGTAAACCTCTAAAAAGGAATAATATATGAAATGAAAGATTTATTGACTAAAGAAAATATAGATTGACTACCGTCAACACGGTAATCGCTAACGAAAAACAGTAAAAGTCAAAAAGTCAAAGGATTTAAATAGAACATTATGAAACTGGAAAATCCGCAAGGGTTACAGAAATTCTCACAAGCTCCTAGAACTACTTATATGAAAGCCTTACTCAGAGTTCTAAGATACATCAAATTGTGTCCTGGTCAAGGCCTTCACTTCCCAGCACACAACAACCTTCAACTCACTTCTTATTGTGATAGTGATTGGGCAGCATGTCCTATCACTAGAAGTTCAGTTACAGGGTATGCAATATTCCTAGGTCATTGTCTAATCTCCTGGTCCTCAAATAAACAAATTGTGATATCAAGATCCTCCACAGAAGCTGAATACAGAGCTCTTGCTGATTGTACCTGTGAAATTACATGGCTTCAATGTCTATTCAAAGATCTTAAGCTGGACATATCAGGACCTACACCAATCTATTATGACAATGCTTCTGCAATTGCACTTGCCTCATATCCTATACAACATGCAAGGACCAAACATATTGAGATAGATTGCCATTTTGTTAGAGGAAAAATCAAAAGCAGTCATGTCCTCCCCACCTTTATTCCCACAAGGTTACAAGCTATTGATGTATTGACTAAAGGAATACCTAAAACTTTGCACTACAAATCTTTATCCAAGTTTGTAATTTGTGATCCTTTCATAATGCTAACTTGGGGGAGGGGTAATGGAACTAAAGGAGCTACTAACAAAGAAGATATCACCCATGCAGCCAAAGATCAACACAAGGTCAACAACATCAAAACAACTATCAAGTCTGCTCAACCAAACAAGCTACAAATTCACTTAAGGATCCTAAGAGACTGTAGCGGAATGTGATGCTTAAATTATTCACTAGTTAGATTGATTATAGCTAGTTTTATTCAGTTGTTATCAGTATTAGTTAGCACTTTATCTTTTTTCATGTATAAATATTGTACTCTGTTCTATTTGTTCAAGTAATGAAAATTGTTGGGAATTAAGTATTCTAGACTTAATTCTGTTAGTAATATATAGTTAGTTCTGCCAGTACATTTGTTAGTACTGGTAGAAGAGTTAGCATAGTTAGTACTGGTAGTGTATCATAGTTAGTCCTGGCTATGCATTAGTTAAGTCTACTTATACAGAAGTTAGTTAGAGTTAGAGATATGCATGAGATATCTTAGGAAAAGATATGCATAATCTCTATACGCGTTTTGTAAAGCTCATTAGGGTTTCCTTGATGTATAAAAGGAACCCTAGACATAGTTAGAAGATATAGATCTATAGAGATCAATTAGCAATCATAGTTTGTAATCAAGGCAGATTCAAGTTATAATATAAAGTGTGAGTTTGATAGAAGATCTTTTGTGTTTACTTAATA
>BQNB010093098.1:0-26451 GCA_026074375.1 Tanacetum coccineum | reverse complement strand
TAATATTAAAATATTCAAACCGCTATTTCAAAAAAATTCTAATCCGCAGCGGTTTGATTAAATACCAATAAATATTCACAGCAGTTTGGACACAGCGATTTGATAAAATTTTAATTTTAATTAATATTTTATTCATAGCAGCTTGTCAATCAACTTTCATCGCGGTATGTCCAAACCTCTTCACAACGGTTTGGTCAAATCCCTTCTCCGCGGTTTGCCACTCCATAGCGGTTTACTTAAACCATTTCATAGCGGTTTGATGAACTGCTTCGCAACGGTTTGGGCCAAAGTTTTGAGTCTTGGCCCATTAAGTCCAATAACACTATATGGCCCAATCTAAAGGCCCAATTGACTTGTTAACTCCTATCCGGGCTCAGTTAACCTGTCATTGGACTTGTCGAATATTCATTGACTCAATGTGAATTATTTTACATCCTTAATCAAACAAGGCATGGTAACTCAAAACACAAGGCTAATATTCTCATCTAACATCAAATATTTGATATATTGTGTATCTTTGTTGATATTCTTAAGCATATAAGATGGCTGAAGAGAATGTCCCTGCTCCTACAAGATCTGATGATCAATTGGTTCCAGTCAAGGCTCGCTTGTCGATTGGAAAGAGAAATCTCCTAATGGATCTACAAAGGAAGCAAAAGAATTCCATCTTTCTCATTTCATTGGATATCCTACAGAACGCCAACTTCTTCGATGCTTTCACTGCTTCAGCTAATGTTCCCTCAATCTACATTCAGCAATTTTAAAACACTTTGACTATGGATACCAAGTCAGGTCTATACAGTTTCCAACTGGATGAACTGTGGTTTACTCTGGATGTCGATCTTCTTCGCATTGCTCTAAGAATTACTCCTAAAGATTCTGCACACCCTTTTGTGGCACCTCCAGCTGGGGATTTGGTTATAGATTTTGTGAACAATCTAGGATACCCTGAAGAACTCCAATTTGTCTTAAAGATGTACATGAACATTCTCTATCAGCCATGGAGATTCATTCTGTCAATGATCAACCAATGCTTAACGGGCAAGACTTATGGTAGTGACAGACCCCGACACCCAGTTCTTTAGATATTGTGGGGTGTTGTCATGGGAACCAACATAGACTTTGCAGAACTCATCTGGGAAGAGTTCGTTCAGGCAATCAAAACCTTCTTCACTGATGCAGCCAATCTGAAAGTTCCCACCAAGAAGCCCAAGCCTCATGTTATTCCATACTGTAGATTCACAAAGTTGATCATATGTTACTTGGGAGCAAGACACAGCATTCACAAATGGCCACAGTCTCCTCTTCACATTACAACAGATGACTATACACTTGGCAACCTCAAGTTCGTCCCCAAAGGAGGATTGGATGAGGTATTTGGAATGCTTATTCCTAAAGATCTATTAACTGATGTTATTCGTAATGCAGAATACTACCAGAAATACTTGGAAATGGCTGCACGTAAACCACATCAACCAACTGCGGTAACAGATGAAGAAAGTGTGAAGAAGAAGACAGTTCCCCCAACAGATAAGTCAAAGAAGCCTACACCAGGCAAACAAACGAAGCCTGTGAAAGAGAAATTCACCAAGCCTACTCCCTCAAAGAAAGCCAGCAAGGGTAAAGTGTTGAAAGTTCAAAAGGGAAAGAGGTATGGTCATCTTGTTGACGAAGAAGATGAAGAACCTCAAGCAGCTTTTAAACCTCAAATAGAAGATGATGAGTACAATCTACAAAGAGGGATTCAGATGAGTTTGGAATCTTTTCAGGCACCCGTCGACGGAGTAGCTATTCTTGAACCTGCCTCAGGTTTTACCCGAAGCCTCCCAGTAGTTGAAGGTAAAGGGAAAGGCATATCTACAGACGAACAGGCTGCACAATCACTTCTAAAACTACAAAAGCCAAAGAAGAAAAGCACCACAGATCAATAATTTTTTCAGAGGCGGACTCCAGTGACTAAGGAAGCATCTACTGGACCCTCTATAGTACCTCAGGATGACACATCAGCGAATGTGGTCCGTGATACCCCATCACCTGCAAATGCTAAAACCGGTGCTGATACAGAAAAATCTAATAGTGAAGTTGATACTGAAATATTGGATGTTGCTAACAAACAAGGTGAGGATGTATCTCACACAGTGGCTCTAGAGGAAAGAATAGTTGAACTTGATAAAGGCCAGGCTGGATCAGACCCTGGTAATACACTCGAGTCTCGACCTCTACCAGATGAAGACCAGACTGGATCAAACCCTGGACAAAGACATGTGGCTCTTGCTGGACCAAACACTAAGCCCATGCACAAAGACTTCATCGCTACAGTTAACCCTAAAGTTCACGAAAGCTTGAAGCATACTACTGAGGAACACGTCTTCTTGGAGAATCTACCAAGCTCATCCAGGACTCTTTCGTCAATGAAGAATCTTGATGATGCTTTTACCTATGGTGATCAGTTCCTGAATGACAAACCAACAGAAGAAGAACCAGGTAAAGCGAATGTGGAAACTAAAGTGGAATCCATAGTCACTATTCCTATTCATCAAGCCTCTTCATCAGTTCCTCCTCTTTCCACTCCCGTCATCGATCTCACACCTCCAAAACCAGTATCTTTTCTCGTTCAAAAACTAGTCTCTACAACTGCAACAACAACAACAACACTTCCACTACCACCACCTCCACCATAACAAAGCACTACAGATCCTACGCTAGCTGCTCGTGTCTCTGTACTAGAAAAAATATGTGTTGGCTTTGAGAAGAAACACAAGCTCTAGGACAAAACTACTCAAGCTCTTTCATCCAGGGTTTTCACGCGGGAAAATCACGATTTGTATTCGAAGATTGACAATTACGTTAATGAGACCATTAAAGAAGCTGTACAAAACGCTCTCCAAGCTCCAGTTTGTGAACGCTTTAGAGAGTTGTCAGAATTTGAGATGAAAGAAATTCTTCGTAATCGGATGTTTGAAAGTGGCTCCTATAGATCACAGCCTGAACATGCAGCTATTTATGAAGCTTTGGAGGCATCTATGGATCGTGAAAACAAGGAAGAGTTCATTGAAGCAACAGCCAAGTCTCGTAAGAGAGGTCGTGACGACCAAGATCCTCCTTCTAGCTCCTCCAAGCAAAAGATTGTCCCTCAATCTGAACAACCTGTTGATAATGTTCTAATACCAGATGATGTACATATCTTAGACTCAGAGGACACCGATGTTGCCCATCTTCCAAAGATCAAGACCAGACCAGACTGGTTAAAGCCTGTTCCAGAAGAAGAAAGACCGGAATCACCTTAACCGGACTGGGCAGTTCCTCCGAATGAATTACCTAAAACTGAGAATAACTGGGCCAATGCAATTGCTAATGTGTTGGGAATTAAGAGCTTCTACAACTTTGTACTGTTGGTTCAACTTAGTACTGTCATGAGAAGACTTAGTACTGTCAAGCTTAGTTAGTATTGCCAGTACAAATTATTAGTACTGCCAGTTTATTAGTACTGTTAGTTAGTACTGTTTGTTATATAGTTAGTACTGCTAAAGTGATATGCATGAGTTATATTAGGAATAGATATGCATGATCACTTGACGCATTTTGTAAGCCCGTTAGGGTTTCCTTGGTGTATAAAAGGAACCCTAAGGCATAGATCTAGATATCAGTTTTCATATTAGTATTCATAGTTTGCATAGCAATCATAGTTAGTATTCATAGCTATTTTGTAATTCAAAATAGTATTCAATATATTGAAAGTTTAGTAAAGATCTTGTTTTACTATTTCATTGTTCTTTTTAGTATTGCAAACTAGATTCCGCATAGTTTGTGATATTCTCAATCTTAGTTTCTACTATAGTTGTCTTGGATCTATCCAATATAACTAAGCTTTAACAAGCTAAGTAAGATCTGTCAAGAAGGGATCAACAAGTGGTATCAGAGCTTGTTGAGAAACTCTGAATAAGAAGAACACTATATCTACACAAGATCTCATAATCAAAGAGAAGATGGAATCACAGTCAGAAACTACCCAAACAGTGTCTGCACTAAAACTTCCTATACTCAAAACAGGAGACTATGATCTATGGAGCATGAGAATGGAGCAATATCTTACTCACACTGATTATGCTCTTTGGGAGGTTATTATGAATGGTGATGCACCTGCTATTGCATCAGCTAGTCAGCTAGAGTAGAGGTCCCATTCCTCCTAAAACTGCAGAACAAAAGCTGGCAAGAAAGAATGAATTGAAAGCAAAAAGCACTCTGTTGTTGCCATTCTGATGACACCTATTGAATGTGATTCTGGATCAAGGATGCAAAGACCTTATGGGAAGCAATCAATACTATGTTTGGAGGCAACAAAGAATCAAAGAAAATCCAGAAGACCATTCTAGAGCAACAATATGATAATTTTACGGCATCAAGATCTGAAGGACTGGACTATGATAGGTTTTAGAAACTCATCAGCCAATTGGAAATTCATGGTGAAGTTATCTCTCAGGAAGATGAAAATCTGAAGTTGCTAAGAAGTCTACCATCAGCTTGGAACAATATTGCTTTAATCATGAGAAACAAATCTGATCTAGACACAATGAGCATGGATAATTGTACAGGCATCTAAAGTTGTAAATCTGAGATTAAAGCCAATCAGCTAAGCTCAAACTCTCAAAAATGGCTTTTGTATCTTCAGAAAACACTAGCAGTACTAATGAAGCAGTTAATACTGCTCATGACGATCTACTGCAAGTTTAGCTTCGATAGGATAAGCTTCTTCCTCAACTTATGCTGATGAAGTCATGTTTTCCTTCTTTGTTAATCAATCTAATAATCTATAATTGGACAATGAAGATCTGGAGAAAATTGATACTAATGATCTTGAAGAGATGGATCTCAAATGGTAGGTGGCCATGCTTACCATAAGGGTGAAGAGATTCATAAAGAAGACAGGAAGGAATCTGAATTCAATGCAAAGAAACTGTTGCTTTGATAGACAAAAGGTTGAATGTTACAACTTGCCACCAGGATATGTCACCTTGTATAAAAATGCACAAGGGGCTCTCGAAAACCAAGGAATCAAGGGAATAGAAATGGAGATAATACAAGAAGAGTTGTACCAGTGGAGATTCCTGCTAATGCATTGGTTATTACTGATGGGATGGGTTATGATTGGAGCTATCAAGCTGAAGAAGGACCCACAAACTTTGCTTTAATGGCCCATACATCTTCAGGTTCATCCAGTTCATCAAGTTCAGATACTGAGGTACATACTTGCTCTAAAGAATGTTTGCAATCTTATTAAACTCTTCAAAAATAGTATGATCAACAGCATGAAGTTCTTAATAAAGCTAATATAGAAATAATAACTTATCAATTAAGCCTAGAATCATTAGAAGCTAGGATAGTTTTTCATGAAAAGAATAAAGCTGTTTAAGAAGAAAATATTGCATTCTTAAAATATGATGTTCAAATTAAAGATATTTCTATCAAAAACCTTAAAAATCAGTTAGAAGATGCTTCAAAAGAGAAAGATGATTTGAAACTTAAACTTGAAAATTTTGAAGAATCATTAAAGAATCTAACTAAACTGATTAATAGTCAAATATGTGCTAAAGATAAGACTGGTCTTGGTTATGATAGTCATGTGAATGAGAATGAAGTACTTAATAATGTGGTTGATAGTGTGTTTGACAGTCATGAAAGTGATGGGGATAATAATCAAGTAAATGATAGGTTTAAAAAGAGTGAGGGATATCATGCAGTTCCCCCTCCCTACACTGGGAACTTCAAGCCTGCAAGAGCTGACTTATCCTTTGCTGGATTAGATGATTCTGTCTATAAGTCTAAAGTGATGATGAAGATTGGGAGTCTGATAGTGATGATGACTGTGTGATTAGACCTTCATTTAAACAGAATAAACCTAGTTATGCTAAAATCAATTTTGTTAAACCAGTTGAAAATTGTAACACCCCCATTTTAGACATATAGCAGCGGAAGATAATCTGGGGTATTACTTCATAGTACAAGAGTCACAATCATAGAAAACGACTCAAAAGAGATGTTTTTAGAAAATTTTGTTATCATTCATTTATTCATTAGAGTTTTACAAAAGGACAGGTCCCAAAATCTAAATATATAAAGTTTGAATGATAACAGTTTAGCCATCTTCGTGCCACTCCGTGCCATGGTTGCTCAATTACCTGAGATAAACATGCTAAAAATTCAACACAAAAAGTTGAGTGAAATTCATAGGTTTATAGTAAATAGTTTGAATGCAAGTTCAATAGTGAGTTATGTTGTTATACACCCATAAGTGTTTGAAATGGTTGAATACAAGTTAATATGATGGTGATAATTGCAACGGATACAATTATCATGAAAAACATTATTAATAGTGTATTATTGCGTCTAAGCTCATGGCACACAAACTGACTTGTGTATATATCAATAATGATATATATAATGATAATGGCCCCCGGTGTAGGTAATTGCCATATACCTATGAGATTCAAATATAGTGCGTTTGGTTACCTATCCGGCTAACACAAACGGGATTCGTCAATCCCGATAGGCCTATCCACCATATTCGCGTTCACTCGCAAGTGATTAATGGTCCATGATAGTGGGGTCTTTTGGCATAAAGGGACTTAGATCACAAGCAATAATATATTATGATAGCATACATTTAGAAAACACTTGTATTCATAGTTTATAGCATGTATCCCCCTCACGGGTTTATGAAAACATTCAAGAGATTTAAAAGTGAGGCTATGAACTCACCTTGATAAGGTAGTTTGATTGATGACAAAAGTTAATCAAATGAAAGTGCGTCCGTATGGTAGTACGATGTTATCTACTCGGGCGGAAAGTATATCAAGTGAAAGAAAAACAGCTTCGTCCCGCAACCTGGGGTAATATGTCAAGTCTTAGTTTGATTGTCAAAACTTCATAAAGTTTTAATGTAATTATTATTTTGATTGAATAATTGTGGAAATATTGTATCACTGTTCGGGCCATCATAATTCAGAGGTCATGTAGTAAACGTTTGAGGAGCTAGGACACTTTAAATCGTAAATCCAGCAAACTCGTCAAAACGTATACCCAAATGAAACCCCTCACATGAAGTTCCCTAGTAACGTGATATATTATAGTTTTAAGTTTCTTCAAAAGTTAGTCGATGATAAATTACGTTAATTATTTAACGTAATTGATTTATAAAGCGTCGATCGATGATTAATAATGATAAATGTATCGGCTTTCAATAAAATCAAGTTTTATAATATTTATATATATTTTTATAATTAATATAAAAATATAATATTTTATATTTTTAAGTTTGCAAAAATGGCAATATATACCCTTGGTTTATAAACTTTTACAAGTTTAGTCCTTGATATAAAAAGTATATATAATTTAAACCTTTAACTTTACAACTTGGCAAAATAGGTCCTTATAGTTATAACTTTAAGAAAATGACATTTTCAGCCCCTTAAGTTATAAGTTTCAGAAAGTTACGATATATACCCCTATGCATGAAAACATTTGCAAAACAAGTCCAAAAAGCCATGCAAGCTTATTTTATGATTCCAAATGATATTTGCAGGTTATAGATTATTATTATAAGCTAAAATAAGATGTTTTAACGTACTGAAAGTTTAGAAAAAGGATTCGTTAGCTAGAAAATCAAAACGGGTTGTTTTTTGGGTTTTTACCAAAAATACATGGGTTTGAGGATTCAAAGCTTCAAACAAGAGTTCATATATGATATTAAGAGTATTATGAACATTATAATGCAGATTATAAGCTTATAGAACAAGAACTAAGCTTACTTGAGCTAGAAATGGGTCACTAATTAATTAAATGTGGGTTTCATTAGGCTACAGTTTGCACTTTTTTTTTTTTTTCTTTGGTTTTAGAAATGTGAACAGCTAGGTTTTTGAGCTCTAATCTTTTAACAAGAGTATAAACATGATTATAAGGACCTTATTAAAGATTTAAAACAAAAAACAAGCTTATAGAACCTGGATTTGGCTTATGGCTTTAGAAAATGGGTCGAAGTGGTGGTTTTGTACTCGCATGCCTAGTAACGACTTGCAAGGATTTGTTTCTTGGTTTCTTGGCTTCGTTTCTGACCTTGTGGATTCTCTTGCTTCTCCTTGATCAGCTTTGAACTCCATTTGAGTGTGAGAAATGAGAATTGAGGTGTGAGATTGAAGTAAATAGGGTACGCCCTATTTATAGGGTCGAAATCCCCTTGGAGCCCAAGTTTGGGTTTGCTTAGTGTCCTAGGCTAGTAAAGTGACTAAGGAAGGCTAGGATGGTGAGTAATATGAGCTAGAATCTAGCCATGAAGTGGTGGGGGTTATTTGGAGGCCACGGCTACAAGAATGAGAAAGGAGGTGACAAGGTGGTGATGTAGCAACTTGGTGGCCAGGTATATTAGAAAGGAGGTGATGGAGGTGCTTGCTAGGCTGCTTGGTGATGTCATGGTGAGGTCATGGAGGTGCTAGGATGGGTGCTTGGGTTTAAAATGGGTCAAAATGAAAGAAAAAGGGTCACGAGTTGGTTTAGGGTTCAATTAGGGTTTTTAGGTTTTAATTTGTAAATTAGGTTTAGGATTAGTGATAGATTAGGGTTTAGGATTAGTGTTAGGATTAAGATTAGGGTTTAGGATTAAGGTTTAGGGCTTAGGATTAAGTTTTAGGGTTTAGTTTTAAGGTTAAAGTGAAATTAGGGTTTAGGGTTTTGTTTAGGGTTTTAGGGTTTTAGATTAGGGTTTAGGACGAATTAGGGTTAGGGTTTAGGGTTTAGAGGTTGTGTATTAAGTGTTTGTACCTTGTGCTAAAGTGTTGGTAAAGTTTAAACATGATTTAGGAGTTTAAATGACCTAATTAGGTTTTTCTTGCATCATTGACTTGTATATTGGGCTTTAGAAAGTTGTAACTTGATTTAGGAGGGTAAAGATATTCAAATGTTGTGCATTGATCTTTGTACCTTTTTAAAGGCTTGTACATTCATTTTATATGTATACATTACATATAATTAGGGTTTTGATGTAAATGTTAACGGATAACGTTCATTTCATGAAAACTATGTTAAATAGATAACATACATGATAAAATAGATAATAGATTATTAACTTGACATATTAGGATGTTTACTTGCTGTAAACATTGATAGAAGTGAGCTTGTTTACTTTAGTGATGCAAGTTACATTGCATAATGTGATAAAGCAAAATTTTCCTTGTAAAAAGGAGGTATATAAAGTGCATCTAATTTAATAGATGGATATTATATTGATGAAAATTTAGGGTTGTTATAGTAGGGCCAGTGTGTTGGTTAAATTCTTAATTAAGTTGTCCGTTGGAGAGAGGAGTCCCGAATCATGTTGATGTGTTATCGCAAAGGTATAGAACATATGTGGTATGGTGGAGTTGTAGATGATTGTAATTAGTTACTGTTGGTGGTGGAAATTGTTGGTTAAATTCTCAATTAAGTTGTCCGTTGGAGAGAGTCCCGAATCAAGTTGAGTGTTGTCAGCAAAGCGTAGTGGAACATATGTGGATGGTGGAGTTGTAGATGATTGTGAATAGTACTGTTGGTGTGAGACATTGGACATCAAAGTAAGATTACAAATCTACCCCATTCAGGCAACATGTTGTTCACAAACTTTGAGTTCAGCTGCATTCTGGACATGGTCATCTTGATGTTCCGCATGTCATTGATGAGTTTGGCAAACCGGACATAGTAGTCGTGAATGGTTTCTCCTTTGTTCTGACGAAAGTGTTCAAAGTCATCATACAGTTGTGATTCCCGGTCTTCTTTGGTTAATTCCGAACCTTCCAGGAGCATCTTCACATTGTCCCATATGTCCTTTGCATCAGTGTAATGATTGATGAGAGTGTAGATGTCCTTTGGTAACCCTTGAAGTAGGATGTTTGTTGCCCGAATGTCAGCGTTGTACCTTTCCTTATCTTCAGGTGAGAGGTCAGAATAGACTCGAGGTCGTTCTGGACCTAGATGTAGGGCACCTTCAGTACCTTCAGCAAGTGTTTCCCGAAAAGTTCCCATCTGAAAAGGTCCTTCATCAATTGACTTCAAGATGTTCACCCCATTCTCTTTACCCCGACAATATAGTCGAATTCGTTGTTGCCATGATGCAAAGTCAGTCCTATCAAGCATAGGTGGTCGGGTATCGGAACCGGCACATTGGATGTCTTCCAAAAGATTAGCCATCTTAATTGATTGTGAAATGATTAAGTTGATCGAACAATGATTAGTGATTGTATGTTAAAAGTGGTGATTGATTGTTTGAAATGGTGAATTGTTGTACAGGTTTGTTAGGTAAATCCACAACTCGCTGCAATGTAACTCGCTGGAAGAGACTTGATAACTCGCTGGCAAGAAACAAATTGGACAGAGTTCCTGTTCACAAGTCGCTAGAAAAATAGTCTTCAATTAACCTGTAACTCGCTAGTCTTCAACTCGCTAGTATCCAACTCGCTGGTCCTCAACTCGCTACCTGCAAGAAAGGTTAACTCGCTGCCTAACTCGCTACCTGCACAAAACGACAACTCGCTGACACAGTACTTTCTGACACACAGTGTACTCTGCTGACAACTCGCCAGTACAGTACCGTAACTCGCTGCGACGATCTTCAAACAGTAACTTAACTCACTAGATAGAAAAAAATTGATTTTTCACCAAAAATCACCCTTTTGAACGTTTTTGCCTGGTTTCTTTTACACAACTTGGTACTAGAAGGCTATAGCAACTATAAAAACATGAACTTTAACACCACAAACGTCAAGATCAAAGAAAACTAAGAACAAGACTATAGACCTTCAAAAACCAAACTTTTGATCAAAACTAACCAAGAAAACGCACACACAATCTAGCTAATCATCCCATGTGCTCTGATACCAATTGTAGGATATTGGAAATCATAACACAATCGAATGACTAGTGGATTAGCCAAGTTCTAGAGAGAGAAAGTGAGAGAGAACTTTCTAGTGAGAGAAAATGAACTTGTATTATGTAAATGACTAACCCACCTCTTCCATGGCATGGAAGAGGCTTATATAGTAACAATAAAACCGGCCATAAGGCCTTAGTAGTGGGCTTACATGTTGGGTTTAATACCCGGCCCATTACCGAATGTTATACATTAACTACTTAACTACGAGCAACAATAAACGGTAAAATACAAGGGGTGACCGAGTCTTTTTCTAATATCTAACAATCTCCCCCTAAGGGAGGTCACCCCAGAAAATACTAAATTAAGCTCTGTAATGTTGATCTTGTGTTCAGCTCGTAGTCTTTGATTCTTCATGCATTGATTTCTTTGTACATAATGTAGTGATCTTTGAGCTTAGTTCCTTTGACTTGTGTGATCTTTGAGCTTTCTTTGAGATCATCAGCCACAGTAAATCTCTTAATCATCCTTGTTGTGGTATTGCCTCCATGTAATGTTGTGACCTTCGGACCGGCATGCTCACACTTTTATGGATCATGATAGCACACATCAGAGTTGCGGAAGCTGTGTTGTAGGTCTTTCAGTTATCATGATGTCTTTGATTAGGAATATTAAGTGTGAGCATGGGGTTGTGAATTGACATGTCTCTTGCCATCAGCTGCTACCGTCGGGGATTCCTGCAAGTATATGTTAGTAATAAACAAACGAAAGTGTCTTTGTTCACTTTCGTTGAATAAGGTTGCAAGAACCACGATTCCCCGTTAATTAGTATAAATGATGCCTGTGATCAAGTAGAATTCTTCCTTACATAGTTCTTACTAGAATAACCTTCATCAAGAGCTTTAAGACTAGTAATAATAGTATTAAATCTAGCAAAAGCACTATCTATAGATTCGTCTTCGGAAATGACGAATGTATTCATATAGTTGAACCAAATGGTCGATTCTTATAATCTTTGACTTTATGTATTACCTTGATGGGTGATAACAAAGTTTTCCAAATATCTTTTGTGCTGTATTACGCATATAAATTCATTCATATTCTTTCTTAGGCAAAGCATTATATATAACCTTTTGTGTGTTCATTATTTTTCGTAAGCCATCTTATAAAGTTCATCACTTTGGTTTTCAAAAGGACAACCTCATCAAGTTTGGTTTTTCGGACTTTGAATAATTGGTTGAAATCCCCGTTTGTAATAACACTGCCAAAGATCTAGAACTTTTGATTAACATATGTCTCAAATGTATTTATTCCAATAAATAAAACAATCGCTTTCAAAAAGAGGTGGCTTTGCAAGATTGCCCTTCTAGATATTTTCAGAATCCATAGATCTTATTCCAGCTAAAATACAATATATTTATAAAAATCTTGAGTGAACTTTGCTCCTGATTACCAATTTGAAGAAGACTATAAGTGTAGGGGGTGTGGTGTTTGAATAGTTAACAAGTTCTTAAGTTTTTTAAAGTTTACTTTCAAAAATAATATAGATCCTAGTTAAATATTTAACCAATCACACTAATGAAAAAGCACTAAAATATTATAAACTAGAACTAGATAACAAATAATACTAATGTTAAGAGATAAGGAAAAGAAACAACCAAAATCAAGACACCAAGATTTATAGTGGTTCAGTACGAAGCTCCTCTTCTCCTACTCCACTCCTCGAGTATCCGACTCGAGATTTCACAATGTCAACAAGATCCCTTTATGGCCTGAGAAAACCGTTTACCACATCGCTTACGATTTATTTTCCCCGACACAAAGGCAAAATGTTTTGAAATCCAACTCTTAGCTAGAACCAAGTCTACCATTTTCACAAGATACTACACACTCACAAGATCTACACTATTGATATAACGAAAATCTGGAACAACACAAATACACAAATAATTACAATAAGAGATTGGTTGAAACTTAGGAAGCAAAGAGAAGAGATCACTAATTAACACTTCGTTTTTCTTGACGAATACGAGGTATTTCATTTTGCACTTTAATGCGAGGGGAGAGATGATCAGAAGAGATTAGATCACTTAAATAAAAGATCTAAGTATGTTATGTGATCCAAGAGTTAGTTAGAGTAAAAGAAGAGACTGAAAACATTCATGCAAAGAGAATCATTGTCAGTAAGAAGTTGACTAGTATTTAAGACAGGGTAAAAATAACGGTAACAGTTGGTCGTCCCGGTGGTTCTCAAATATATAAAGGGGCCGCATGCCTATAAGGGGCCGCTTGCCTAGACCCGCTCCCTTTTTATTTTTCTTTTTGTGGGGAAGGTTTGTATCTGGTGTAGAAGCTTTCCCGTTATTTGGGTGAAAATTTAAATTTACAAAATTAAGTTTTTAATAAAACTTATTCTTTTACTAGAAAATATTTTTTTTGTAAAATTATTTTCGTAAAAATGTAATGGATGGAGATAAAAATATTTTCTTGAATCACTAATCACGGCTTAATTATTTGTTGTTCTTACCTTAATTGACACACTAAACTTTTATCTTCGAGAACCATGATGTCAAACAACATCCTACGAACGTACAAATACCGCTAGTGCTCTTCGATCCACATAATCTCCCGATGACAGAGTCGAGACGAGTATACTACAGGTTTCTATGCCGGACCCCCTTTGGATACCATAATCCTAAGTGCGAAGTGTCTTTAATGTTATTGAAGATACGCTTAAACGCTTCAAGTGATAGGTTTTCGATCCTCTTGAAGCTGTGGAACAAAGTCCAAACACAACCATGATATCGGGCCTACTTTCCGTTAGGTAAAATAAACTACCTATCATGCCTTGATACTTGGTACTATCTACCGACTCACATTCTTCATCTTTCGTGAGTTGTAGAATCGGAGATATTGGGGTTTTTCATTGGTTTTAGAATCTTCTAGACAAATTTCTTAATCATTTTATTTAATATACTTAGATTGATTAAAGAGATTACCATCTCCATTTGTATTATTTGTAATCCAAGTGCAGAAGTTAATTCACCCACTCATGCTCATCTCGAACTCGTCAATGCATGATTTGGAAAATTGATCACATATGTCCTTGACAAGATCGATCCGAATATAATGCAACGACATATAATTATAAACAATGAAAAGATTTAACTTTTCTTTTTAGTAAAAAGATGTTATCTACCATTCCCATTTTATATTCAAGTTTATAAGAAAGCTATTAATCTATCAAACCAAGCATTAGTGCATGTTTAAGACCAAAAAACGCCCCTTTTACTTTATATTATAAACTTGAACCGTTTTTTCAAAATCAATGAATCCAGGAGGTTAGTGCCACGTAAACCTCATCATTTAAAAAACCGTTCAAAAATTCCCTTTTTTACATCCATTTGGAATAGTTAAAAACTAAGGCACAAGCATAGGCTAATAATCTATTCTAATAGACTCTAGTCTTTCAACCGAGGCAATAAGTATACACATAATCGATGCCCTCTGTTTGTTAAAACCTATGACAACAAACCTAGCCTTATTTCGAGAAACAACTACCGTTATCATCAAATTTATTTTTCTAAACACCACTTATTTTCCTATGAATTGTCATATTCATAGTTGTGGAACTACTCCCAAACTCGAACAATGAATTGATTTAATCTTCTTACATAGCCCGACTATCCAACTTTCATCACCTAAAGCCTCATCACATTCTTGGGTTACTATAGTATGATATTAAACAAAAGAAAGTTTACTTTGTTTTTGAGCTTGTACCTAAGGATTCTTTGGTTAGAGATTTCCTACAAAAATTTCCAAAAGGATTGATCCTAGATTTCCTAATATTGACAATTTTCGTCATGTTCTATGTTTTCTCCTCAACAACATTTCAAGTTTTTCTTTTCGTTTTGCCCTAATAGATTTTCTTTCTCATTTAAGTCATCATCCACCAAAGGGGGGGGGGGGGGGTGGGGGGGGTGGGTGGGTGTTGTCCTTAAAGGGTTGATTAGTTTCATCAAAAGTCACGTAAGTGATTCTTCGATTTCCTAGTGTGTTTAATTAAGGATGATGTAAGTGCCTTAAATATTTTTATTAGTAACCTAAAAAGTACACCTCGTAATAGACTTTGGACAAACTTGTGTAATGATAGTCATTGGTGTTTAAATAGAAGCACTTGCTTTACCCCCCCCGCCCCCAAACACTTAAAAAAGTCAAGGTTTAGGTTTTCCTACCTCTCAAGAGTTCATAAGGTGTTTTGTTCTAGAATGGCTCTAATGATAATTCGGTTGAGACTTGATGATGTTAGAAGTAGTCTACGGCGTTTACAACCAAAAATTTAGTGGTAACGATTGCCGATCAATATAGTCCAACACCATTTCATGAAGTGTCCTATTTTCCCTTTCATAAACCACACATTTGATTGAGGAGTGCGTTTAGCCAGAAGTTATAAGTAATAAACCGTTGCAAATACTAAAACCTCTCCAAATTGCACCTCATTATCAATTCACTACCTTGTCGGTTCTATTGACACTATAGAACAACCTAGATGAGGTTTTGAGATTTTCCTAGTAAATATTTCGAATGGTGTTTTTTTTACCCCCCCCCCAAAGCTCGATTTTACCTTAAGTAGTCTAGTCCAACATACCTAGAGTAGTCATCTAACTTTAACTAAGGTGTAACGTATCCTCCGTACTCCTGTACTGCAGATGGACCCAAAGAGATCATATGGAGAATGTTACTAAGCATATAAGTCCGTTGAGAACTATATTTCTAATCCTTTGTGACTGAGTGTGAGCTTTTTCCCAATTTTTGCAAGCATAACAAAAAATGTAGATCAAACTTAAACTTAGGTAGGTTTCCTACTAGTTTCTAGATGCAAAACGAATTTGAATGAGACGCATATTAGCGAGACCTTACTCTATCCACAAAGTGGAATAATCAAGAAACGATGCAAGACAAATTTTGTCTTTAGGCTTATTTCTTAATTTCATCACATATAAGCCTTTCTTCCTAATACCTCTACCTATGACTTTACCGTCCTTAGTGATTTCACTATCAAGTTCAAGAAAAGTTACTTACAGCGATATTATCACATTTGGTCCAAAACTTAGCAATTTAAAACCTAAGTTACCAACATGTTCTACATTAATCTAATTGAAAGAGTCATTATAAATCTACCTTTCCAATGATGTAACCGCTACAAATACTACCAAAAATGACGTAACCTCTATTTTAAATGCCCTTGTAATTGTGGAGAAGATGCTTTTCCCGATTACCCGTCATATGTTTAGAGCATCCGCTATCTTTAATCCATTCGTCGAGTTCTAAGTCGACTCCAAGGCATATCTATTTATATAAGACAATAACTCAAACATTTGGTCCCCAATATCTCATAGGTCCAAAGTTGTTAGTGTCTAAAGACAACCCTTTGCATGTTGATGCAATTTGTGGTTGGGATGTGTGAAATGGAAGACACATTCCCATGGCATATAACTTGTGTACGAGGAAAGTTGTTCCAAGTTTACGGGAAAGCCATGAGGTTGGTTTTGTCGACCAACGTTCCTTTTTGGTTGTGGTGTTTTGGCACGAGGATAATTATTATTGACTCTTCTAGGAGGTGGAGTTTTTGATCTAAAGTTTGGTTTTGAAAATCCAACTCCGGGTTTTGACAGAGGCTTATAGAATTGTTTAACTTCATTTTCAACTATGCAATGGTAAATTGTCTTTGGCTATTGTTTACAATAAGGTTTTTTTGGTCCCTAGGGACCCAAAATGATTTTTGAAATACACACTTTTCTCTGAACCAGTTCTTTGCAGGTGTGGCGGTCCCATAATTATTTTGGGGGTCGCCTGGGTACTTTGGGGGCCGCCCATATTTATGGGACCTCCATCAAAGGACACCTTTTTCTGAGCATTTCATAATGTTTTTTTTCTTAGTATCACTATGATGATGCTTCAAATGAATCAAACCCATAAAGCCTAAATAATCACTGGAGGTTTTTTGACTACTTAACATTTCATTTAAGCAAATGTGTAACTCTGTTTCAATTTATTAAATCAAAGATGGATTTTTCTTTGATTTTTTCATACTCATTTAAGTAAGATTTAGGCAAATTGTGCATTCGATAACAACTCCCTTGTTTTTTCTCAAATTGGATAATTTATCTTTAACATCTCTAATTTTACTTTTCTAACAATTAGATAGTGTTCTTTAATCTTTTGTTTTTAGTGATTATCTTTAAGCTCATTTTGCATAGTTTATCATATTCATTGTCTAGAGCTAAATCATCTATTGATGAATTTTCATCACTAAAGTAAGAGGATTCGGACATACCTCATTTGGTTGTTTTTGAGCATACAGAGCATTCATTGGTATTGACCTTCTTATTCATTTCTTCACCGCTCCAACCCAAGACCTCCAACAAATGCTCTTTGGTTCTAGTCTCTAGGTGGCTTGGACATTCTCGAATAAGGTGATTACGTGTCGTCGCATCTAATGCATTTTCTATCACTTTAACCGTTCTATCATCACAACTTGCTTTAGAAAAACCGTTATTCTTTTTGACGTCCAAGGTTGTCTCTGCGATCTACCTCTTCTTATTAAAGCACTTCTTGAAGTCTCTTACCACCAATGGCTAATATTTCATTTGTCTTCACACCCGGAAGTCAAACACTCTCCACCACTATATCCTTTCTTAGCCTTTAAAGCAAGAGATTTCCATTCAACTTTTGCTTTGACTAATTTCAGAAAATCTTTCATGAGACATCTCATGGACTTTTAATGTTCCATTGAGGCTCATCAAGAAAAAAAAATAAATAAAAAAAAATGAAAAAAAAATATATTAAAACAAAAAATAGAAAAAAAATAAAAAAAAAAAAGATATGAAGTTAATTCCTTTCCTTACTCTTCAATGCTGTTTACCTTTGCACTCACATTTAGATGTATAGCTCTACGAAACTTCTATTAACGTAGTCTTACTAAATAACTTCATCCATAGCTTAAAGACTAGTATATAATAGTAATTAAATCTAGCAAAAGCACTAACTATAGAATTCGTCTTCGAAAATTACGAAATTGTTTACATATTGAGATAACCAAATGGTCGATCTTATTATCTTTGAGTATGATTATTACCTTGATGGGATTTAATTAACAAAGTTTTCCAAAAATCATTTTCCGTATACCCATAAAAAAATCTTCATAATCATTTCTTGGCAAGCATTATAGATAACCATTTTGCTTCATTATTTATCGCAAGCCTTCTTTAAAGTTTAAACTTTGTTTTTCACAAGGGCAACCTCACTAAGATTTGTTTTCGGAATTTTGACCTAAAGTGTTTATAATCATCTGATAGTAATAACATGCTAAGATCTAGAACTTTTGTGATTTAACATAAGTCTCGAATATATTTCTTCCAATAAATAAAACTATCGCGCTTTCAAAAAGTTGTGGTCTCTTTTCATAGATTTCCCTTCTAGATATTTGTCGGAATCCATAGAATCGATCCAAGCTTAAAATATAATATAAATTAAAAATCTGAGTGACTTGTGCTGATACCATTGGGTGAAACTATAAGTGGGGGGGGGGTTAAATAGTTTACACAATTCATTTAGGCTTTTAAAAGTTTACTTTACAAAATGTTTAGATCCGAGTTATTGTTTACCTCAATTCACAAATAATTAACAATCACTAACTATTTAAACTAGAACTAGATACAACAATAATACTGTAAATAGATAAAAAAAGAAACAACCAAACCAAGACGACCAAGATTTTATATTGGTCGTTCGCCATAAGCACCCTCACCCTACTCCACACCCCCAAGTATCCGTACTCGAGATTTCACTATGTCAACAAGCTCCCTTTAGGCGGAGAAAACCGTTTACACGTCGCTTACGTTATTTTCTGACACTAAGCTAAATGTCGATTCCTAATCTTAGCTAGAACCAATCTACACTTCACAATTACCACACAACTCACAAGATCTACACAATCGGATCTACATAAAATCCATATCACATCAAATACACAAGATAATTACAATAGAGTATTTGTGATCTTAGAAGAACGGATGAGAGATTCACAAAATAACAACTTCCGTTTCTTGAACGAATACGAGTGATTCTTCTCTTGCACTTTAATTCGAGGAGAAGAGATATAAGAAGAGATTAGATCACTTGAAACAGATTCTAATTATTGTTAGTGAACAATTAGTTTAGTGAGAGAAGAAAGACGGAAAAATTTTGATCAAAGAGTGAATCATTGTTCAGTAAGGTTGGACCCCCCCCCCCCCCCCCCCAATATAAAAGACAAGGAAAAATAACAGCAACTAGTGGCGGTACCCGCGGTCCACAACTATATAAGCGTGGCCGCCTGCCTAGATCCGATCCCTTTTTTGTGTCCTTTTGTGAGGAAAGGTGTTATCGGTGTAGAAGCGTCATTTTGAGTGAAAAATTTTGAAATTATTTATCAAATTTTAATTTTTTAATAAAACTTTCTTATTAATTTAGAAAATATTAGTATAATTACATTTTATAAAATCTTTAGTAAAAATTTGAATGGATGAAAAAAATTCTTTTTCTGATCACATCATGCTTTAATGATTTGTGTAGTTATCATACCATAATTGATCACAAAATTTAGAAAATGGGAAATGTTTACGATTAAATAATTAGTACACGTATAAATTTAAGCTAAACGATTTATACATTTTGTTATTATCAAAACGTTGAGAGGTCAAAAAATATAAATAACGTTTTTAGACATTATTTGTATTAACAGCTTGGTATAGTACCAACAATAAACGAACCTATTAGAACAAAATGGGTTTATGCGATAAATCCGCCGGCACTTCATATTGCAAACTAAAAAAGAAAACCGGGTGATACATAAAGGCGCCAGACACTACCATAGAAGTAACATTCTTAAAGTTTACACAGATGACAATCTGGCTGATCCTTTTACGAAGGCTTTATCTAAAACAAAGCTTACTCAACATGCTAGGAGCATGGGACTTCGTTTAGCTAGTAGTTTATGTAGATCTGTGTTTAGGTATTAGATAAGGAATGTTGAACAATTATTTTATGATAATGATACAAGTAATTATTGTAATATATATGTATAAATATAAAAAATATACATCATAAATAGTGTCCTATATTGCAATGTTTAAATCCAAGAAATTATAATAGTTATCTATTCTAAATTAATCCTTGTCGATTAACAATATGAATATTTTAACATAAGAACAATTCTGAGTGATTGGTGATATTTGTAATATACAGGCTGTGTCCACCAACTCACATATATTCAAGATTAATATTGGATTTCCCCAACACAAGGAATTACTATATTGATCGTCCCGTCATGAAGTAAACCTTTAAGTGATTTTTATTACAAAATCCTTAGACTTGAGACGCAAGAAGGTCTGCCATAAGTGGATAATCATCTCATCTAGTCTAAGTTATCCTGAAAAAATGGAGATAACTAATAAGGTGAATTATCAGAAGTGATTTTTGAACAATGAATCCAAGACACTAGTAGTCAAAAAGAATATGTTCCATAATAGATTATGAAAGAATTATGGCCACCTAGGCCCCTCAAAATTAATCAAATGTGTATATTGCCGACCCGGAAAAACTCATGTAGAAATGTCTCATTTATTTTGTGTACTCTTGATTATTTACATAACAGATAAATAGAATCGTTTAAATAATGAATAAATATTGATCCATATCTATTTTCTAACACTCTATCGAAACCAAGGATGTAAATTCATAAATAATTTTGTCCGATGTCTTTATGAAACCACACACAGAAGTTTCTGGGATCATTTGGCGGGGTTTAGGTCGCTTTTTTTTGTTTGGCCTTTAGGAAACCCCCACCCCGTTTTATACCAAATAATGTTTTTAATTAAAATATTTTATTTTATAATAAATTTTATTAAGTAACAAAATGGTTTTTTTATTTTTTTTATTATATGTGGGAACATATTATTCAACTTGAAAACAATACAAATAAAAAAAAAAAAATAAATTTTATTAACAACTTTTTTCAAAATAGAATATTTTTTTCCCCCCCCCCCCCCCCGGACCAAAAAATAGAAAAAAATTTTATATTAGTCTGAGCTAAGGCGACCACACGATAATATGTAGAACAACGTATTTTCAATATATAAATGAAATATATTAAATTAAGTGTTTTACCAAACCGATCCGTGATAAAAGATTTAATAAGAATAAAATGAGTTAGTTGTTACTTAAGTTAAAGGACTAAAATTCAAAACCGGGAAAAAAGAAAAAGTTAGGTTATATTTAATTCCTACTTTTAATAATAATTGGGTCGAACCAACACCTCATGGAGGAAGTGGAGGATTTTCATGCAAAGCCAAGTTGAAGGAGAATATAAGTGAGGTCTTAATGTGTGGGGGGAGGGGGGTGATCTTGAGAGCTCATAACTTGAAATCCCTAAAATACCTAAACTCAATATCTTTTCCCATCAGTCTACTGAACAAACATTTTTAAGGTTATTCGGTTTTTACTTTTTCCCCACCAGTTCAAATCACAGCCAAACCCACAAAGGGTTTTTTCTTTGGTTGTGTTGACCGCACAAGTAAGCACAACGGGTTACTTGGTTGAGTTAGATAGTCACTCTAACGGTATCTGTTTGGATAAACACTACAAGTACAATCATACACTTGTTTGCTAAGAACGTATGTGTAGTAAACTTAGAGGGATTAACTCTATTGATCTTGGTTTGGATCGTTGCGTGTTACACACGCGTATATTGATATACGGTGTAACATTTATTGCTAAAAGCAGTGTAACATTTCTTGCTAAAAGGTAACATATCTTCAATCCCTTTAATTATAAGTTCAATATTTAATTGATCTTTCGTCTGCGTACATCGGAAATTTTTAAAATGTTAATAAGATCTAAAATCCCAGACACGTTTTAACCCCCTAAATCGTGCATTATAAGCCCAAAATAGTACTTAATACGTGTCCTTTACCATGTATTTCGCATTTGGAAGGATTTGGAGGAAATACACGTTACTTGGAGGCCATTTGGAGAAATAAACGGACAAGACTACGGACTTCACCAACATCTCTCAAGATTATGTTCTCAGCGGCTGGAGACGGCGTCACAGATTACACGTGACGCCGTCACAACTCATACCAAGACGGCGTCACAAGAATCCACGACGGCGTCAGAATGCACGACCCAGCCCATTATCTAGAATATTCTATTCATGACGGCGTCACGATTAAAACGCGACGCCGTCACAGCGATTTTCCTATATATACAAATCCGTTTTTAGGGTTTTAAGTGTGTGTAACTTTAGAGTAAAAGAAAGGGACGAACCCTAGTTCGTTTAGCAGCTGTTAAGGACGATTTTAGGGCCTCAAAACCCTATTGTACTTCCTTTAATTCATGTTTTAATCAAGTAAGACTATCTTAATCATTCAATATGTCTTGTTGTGTGATTCTTATTTGTTCTTACTTTATCTTTAACATGCTTGGCTAAACCTTCTATTGTGTTTATTTATGATTGTATGAAACCTAGGTATGTAAAAATCTTAGCGGTGTTGCATCATGTGATGAATATGCAAGTTAGTCTTAGAAAACCAGCTTTTGTCTGTATCGCATTGATATGTTCTAGGAAAACATGATTGTGTAGAAAGGGATACCATCGGGTAACCCCCCTCCCCCCCCCCCACCCACAGTCTTCAACTACCTTGCCCCTTATTGGTTAGAACCACTTTTAATAAATTATCAAATTCATTTATTAAACTCTATGGCCCTTTGTAATAGTATACATACTAACCTACTTGTGCGATGACCTTAACGAATATGTAAATAGACGTCGGGTTTCCGTGTATTGATCATGACTTTAAGAAATAATTACAAAGATCATGCACAAGTGTGACAAAGCAACAACACTAGGAGAAGTAACTTTAGGGAGTAATACATGAATTAATAAACCATAAATCTTCTTATTATTTTGTTATCACCAGATAAGTAAATATTATTATTATAGTTTAAGAGCAAAAACCAACTAACCTCTCGAATATTATGTAATTTACCTCTTACCTATAAACATATAAATACAAAAATAATCTTCTCTCACCCCTTAGACCTCTGTTATAACCGAGATCACTCTTCCAACCTAAACCCCTAGAGAAAGATAACAACCTCCTAATTCTAGCCTATACTACACTACAACTGTTTAGGTACCACTGCTAGGGAATTTTAAAATTTCATGTGAAGTCCCAACGACGACCGCAACAAGTTTATAGAGCGTTGCGAGGGGAAAGTTTAGGTTCTAGATCAATAGTTTATCTTAGTTCACTTACTTGAATCCTACAAGTAAGATTTAAACTACCGCATATTAGCTTTCTTGTAGTCTATCTTTTCTTTGTGTTATCTATTTCGTAACCTATTCTCGTCAACCACTTATGTGGGAGACGAGAATCATACCGGCACCTAAGAAAAGTGAAAACAACACCAAACAAGCCACGAAATGCTATAGGAATACCATCAAGCTTCCCGTAGGGAACAACTTGGTGCTTCTTCGATCTGACACCATCCGGTTGGTGCAAAATGGATGCTCATTTCACGGACTTCGGTCTGAGGATCCAAACCAACACCTCAAGGATTTCCTAAAACTTGTGGACTCACTTGACCTTGACGATGAAAATAGGGAATGAACGTGTCTGCGTTTCTTTCAATTTTCTCTTCGCGATCAAGCTAGCAATTGGCTTGAACGTCTTCCTGCAAGATCCAACACCACATGGGAAGATCTTACTACCCAATTCCTTGCTCAATTCTTTCCACCGAGAAGGACCGCAAAGCTCCGTAATGATATCCTGATGTTCCAACAACATCATGGAGAATATTTATCCGAAGCATGGACTCGTTTCAAGGACTTACTACAAAAAGTCCCTTATTATGGCATCGACCTTTGGCTCAAAGTCCAATTTTTTTTTGACCATGTCAATCCCGTCACAAGACGAACCATTGACCAATCGATCGATGGTAAGCTTGGTGACCAAAACGCCGAAGAATCCTGGGCATTATTAAAGGACCTTGCCCTCTATGACAACGAAAGTTGGAACGACCCGAGGGATTTCACTAAGCTGGTCAAGGAAATTGCATTGCCTTAAGATGTCCCGAATACATCTGATCGTTTTCTAATCGAGCTTGAAAATCAAGTCCAACGCTTGATGGAAGCTCATCTTTCTCCAATACTACCTACCCAAGTGAACAAAATCACTACCTCATGTGAGATCTATAGTGGTCCTCATGACACTCAGTATTGCATGGAAGATCCCGAATAAGCCTTTGTCGAATACACATCCTCGCGTACCAATGAAGCGGGAGGTAAGTGGTATACTTTTAACCCCGAGCAAAAAAACTCTTCATCATGCTTAAGGAGTTTAATCAGGGGTTCGAGTCTAGCTACAAGACTCGTAAATAAAGAAAAGCGCTTCTTGGGAGGCAACCCAATATTTACTTTTCTCGCACATTAGGAGTGTCATGTGTTTTATTCTTTTCATTTTATTCTATCATGTTTGAACTCTATCTTGTAATCATGATTTGTATTGTTTTTAACCTCGTCTTAAATCTCAATCAAATGTATTTTGCAAATAATAAGTGTAGGGGAATCTATTTGGTATTTTGAAACCAATGTTCAAGCCCTGTTCAATATTTTGTTTAGTTTTAATTCAAGTCAGTTTCGAGTCATATGAGTAAATTGGTCAACATCTCAGGTTTTCATGCAGTTTTTTGTATCAATGAATTACTTATGGAAACAAGGGCATGATATTTTCATAAAAACATAATATTTTGTTTTCCCACAGATGTAGAGACGGAGGTAACGATTTTCCACGCGATGCCGTCACCACGACATCTGTGACGGGGTCAGGATTTTCCTGACGGCGTCAAACACCCAGGTCCAGAAAACTTAAAGTTTTTAATTATTTTTGAATATAAAACTTGCATAACATTTAAAATATATAATCTTTTGTTATAAACCTGCAAAACCAATGAGTTTGACAATTCTCTCATCCTATCTTTACTGCTTTATCGAGTCAAACCCTAAATTCATATTGTATATCTGTATATCGCACATTTTATGCTTGGTGTAGTTGTCTTTGATATTTGATTACAGGTTATATTTGATGAGAAGAAGCTTGGAAGTTCTTAGGAAGTTTCTTGGACAATTTTGGAAGATTGATTTAACCAGTTATAGCATGTTGTCTTCTACATTATGAGCAATCAAGAGGTGTAATAGATTCTCTTCATTGTCTGTCGTTTTCATTTATTCGTTTTTACGGGTACTTCTATAAAACATTGGGGATAATGTTTAACTTAAGTGTAGAGGGAAATAAGCCTAAGAAACTATTTCTTCATTTGCCATTTGCTTTGTTCCTTAAAATGATGGGTAATATATCAAAACATAGCATAAGAGGTGCTTTTAACCCAAATTAAAATTTTTTATGACACATACCAACAAAAACCAAGTATTAAGAGCGTCTCATGGATATAAATTTATATTACTAGCACAAAAACCTTCAAATTCCACCCCCCAAAATGTAAGGTTCGCCCTTAGATGTTATACCTTTAGCTTATTCGAGTTAAGGAGTGAGCAATCATGTGTGTCTCTTCCGTCGTTATGGAAGTGTATGCGTGGTTTTGTCTCCTTTTCTAGAACATTTGTATTGGTTACTTTAGGATTATGAGAGTGTACAGGTAGTATATTAAATTCTAGAACTTGTTTTTGTGATGCATCCCGAGACCGCGTAGTAAGTGTTAGGATTTGCTTGATAGGAGGCATTAGGATTAACCTATGTTTTAAACTTTTAATTGTTATGATGGTCACACCGATCATATAACTATCCCACACCCTTGCCATGCACTTATTTTTAGTGCAGGATACCCCTAGTATAACCCTCTGAGCCTATCCTTTTTCACTGTTCTCGTAATTTTCTGGTCAAGCCGGACTATTAATGAAGAGCATTGTCACCCTTAAACCAATTGTTACACCCAAATAGCCTTAGCCCACCTTGTATGTACTCGCTTTTAGTACATTATTGTTTTAACCCAAGTTAATTATTGAGTACATGGTTGCTAAGTTCTTATCCGTGTAAATACTATTTTGGGACGATTAGGATTCATGGTAGTATTTATTTCGCGGAATAATAGGAAAGAAAAGTTAAGTCAATACCCCCATATATTTGTTAGATGATATCCATGTTATTTTGATCCACCTCAAATCGGGTCATTATTTAGATTGTAAATATCGAGCATGTAAAAGCTCAAGTGCAGGGGTACGTGTTATAAATCCCAAGTTATGATGTATTATGTTATTAAAAAAATATAAAAGAAAAAGAAATAGATTGATGTAGAGTTGTGTAGAGTTTGTATATCTTTGTCCGAGTCTTGGCTTAGCAACCAACCCAGCATGTATTCGTGTAAATAATTAGCTAACCCTTCCACTCTAAATTCACCTAAAGCCACCCAAATGTATCCCATCCGTTTCTGTTTCCATTATA
>BQNB010093097.1:0-21965 GCA_026074375.1 Tanacetum coccineum | reverse complement strand
CAAAGGTTTTAATGATTACCTTGAATGTCATCATATTGAACAAAGAGATCTTTCCTCCGGACGCAGACATAACATAAGAATCATTTTTAGACAAAGCAAAGCAAGCAACAGATTCTTCAGGGTCAATACTAGCGGCATCGTTAGTCATCATTGTCATCAAAATCCCGCTTGAAGGTTGCCATAATTGTGGCGAAACACTAGCTGTTGCCTTCAAGAAAATTTGTGCATTATGAAGGGAAATATATGTGGTGGTGATAGTAGCGGTGGCGGTAGTGGTGGTGAGTGGCATTGGTGGATGGCGGTGGTGGGTGACGGTGGTAGTGAGGGTGGTAGGTCGTGGTGGAAGTTTAATATTCTATTATTATTGATGTTGCATGCTTGGACCCTGAGATTAACTATTTTCTATGAAGTGACAAAAATACCCCGACAAAAAGGAAACTTAACGAAATTTTGGATGATGTTAGGGTCAAAGGGTTGGTCAACTCCTTTTTGACAACTACAGGGACGTCTGGTGTAATTAACGTAGAAACAGGACGAAACGTACAATTTGGGTATAAGCACAAGGACGATCTTTGTAATTACCTCTAAAACCATTTATACTATTACATCAATATTATGATGATGCTACAATGTACCAAGTCGCCTATTTAACATGTTATATAAACCAAGTAATATCATTGCAGGTAAATTAATGGAATATATAAATTGAAAATTGAAACAAATTAATGTTTTGGTTTTCTTATGTAAGTTAAGAGTTAACTACATTTTTGTCCTTATGGTTTGGTGGATATTCACTTTTGGTTTAAATTTTCAAAAAGTTTTGGTTTTGGTTTAAAAGTGATAATTTTGTTTCACTTTCAGTCCAAAAGTATGTTTTTTGGTCCTTGTGGTTTGACGAGTATTTTACTTTTGGTCTAAGTTTTCAATATGTTTCGACTGAAAGTCAAACAAAAGTATCACTATTAGACTAAAACCAAAACTTTTTGAAATTGTGGACCAAAAGTAAAATACCCACCAAACCATAAGAACCAAAAATGTAGTTAACTCTTAAGTTAATTTGTTTGCTTGGATACACAAAACATGTGGTTAGCAATTGGCCAATCTTTTCGAACGCTTATGGGTTCCGCCATTGTTCTATGAAATGGTCATATTTGAGTGTTGAATTCACATGTAATATTACATACAGAGGCTAAAAAGTTTTTGTTAGTATTAATTTGTTCTATTATATCGATGTTGCTAGGTGCAAGATATAGTAAATTTAACGTCATGTGAAATGCACAAATAGTTGGGTTTGAGGATTTATTATTGTACATTCAATTATGTTTTGTCTCGTACCTCTATTGTTTAATAAAGCATTGCACGCATGAGACTAAAATTTTGTGGTTCTTTGGATTTTATCTACATTCTTTTCGATTCGGTATTTGTTATTAGAGTGAGGGCCCGTTTCGTTCGCAGAATGTTTTTTGACATAATTAGAATCTGTTTAAGAAATTGGAATGCGAAGGAATTGAATGTTAGAAACTAGAATCTCTAGGATTTTGAATCTGAAGCGATTTGAAATTTGCAAATAACTCTAACGAGTCGTAGTAGCTTTTGGAAGAAAATTGATTTGAAAAAAAAGAAACTTATACATATATATTAAAGACGTGAGATTTCTCTTCCGCAGGGCAATTTTAAATGTGTGTTGGGTTAATGGCCGGAAAAACAGTACCCGCCTGCAATCAAACCCTGCTAAAACCTGGAGGGACCCGCCTGGAAAAACGAACCACAGCTTGCTTACCCGATCCACCATATTAATTTTCCGCTTCTCACCACGTATCACTTTCTCTCCGCTACCACACGTGTATTTCTCTTCCCTTCTAAAGACAACAACATTGTTAATAGGTGTGACGGTGGTTGTTTCTGAATCTTCTATTCTAAAGATAAATGATCTGTGTAATCGGTAGATTGGTTGTCAAGATGTTGTTCTTGATCTCTGTCCAAAACACATATTTGTAATCGTAGTGTGACGATGGTGACGGATTTAACATTATACAAGGTATTTTTTACCCTTTGCTGTGTCGGTTTATTTCAAGTCAATTTTAATTTAATTTGGGTTAGGGTTGTCGGGTGTTCTGATGTTCAGATTTTGCCTGAATTAAATTGGATGATTAATTATTAGGGTTATAGTTGATTAATGGTTGTCCTTTCATTTTGTGTGTTGGGGTAACTGAGTTACGCTTTATAGGTGGCGAGGTGTTTGAACGCGTATTGTGTATTGCAGCGATCTCGTTTGTGTTGCTTTGTTTTATAAATAACAGCTACGATTGTGGTTGGGATTGTTGTATTCTCACGTAGTCCCTTATCTGAGCTACTTACTGATATAAAGAAAGAATAGAAGGTTGATTGTTAGTTGTTGTTGTCGGGTTTAGAGTTTTGTTGCATTCGCTGTTAACGAGGTTGCGATGAGTTTACCTGGTGTCGATTGTATGAAGTTGAGGATTGTCCGCGCTACTTGACGGGGCAGCTATTTTGGTTTACAAGCCATCGCCGGATGTATCCTCTTTTTCACTCCCCATGGTCCCTTGATTTCTGAGTCGTGAAAATTATGCTGTATTTCCCATGGGTGAGAGGGCAGAGTTCCTGGCTTTTTCGGGGCAGGGCGAATGCTTTTGACTAGGGTTATGAATATGACCTAAAATGTATTAAATAACTTGATAGGGTCAGGCTTGGGGCAAACATTATAAATGAATGGCAAACCTGTGTCTGCATTATTGTAAACGTTGTAAACCCAAATTTTTATATGAACACAACACTCTGTGTTCCCTGCTCTTGTCATAAATTAAGAATAGTATTATGGCTCAAAGCTGCTTAGACTTTCGCCCTATGCTTCTTCGCTGCCGCTGACCCTTTCGTTGCCGCTATACATGGCGTGTGACGATAGCGAAGTTTGTGTGACGACGATGATAGGGTCGTAAGCTGAGGCTGCGATGAGTTTACATCGTCTCTGTTACATTTGAGGTTGTTCGCAACTTGGCGGGGCAGATCTCCTTTTAGAGTTTTAAGCCATGCCGGTGTACCCTTTTTTTTTCACATGAATCCCTTATCTGAGCATGTGATTAAAAATGAAAGGTATGATTGTTATATGCTCTATTGGGTTTTAGAGTTTTGATCCATGTAGGTACGATTCTCGATCATCGGATTGGGTTTATGCTATCTTCTCATTCGTTTGGTAAACTGTTTGTGTTTCATTAATAACTCGGTGTGGTGAATTGTTAGTTATGGTTTGTGTCTAATTTTATCTGTTTCTAAAATTAGGGGTTTCACACAATACAACCTCAACCCATAGCCCACAACTCTCTTCGATGTTGCCGACTTCTTCATTGTCACCGTTCATGGTGTGTGGCGTTGGTGGTCGGTTGGTGACGCTGTTGAGCTTCGGTGGGTGGTCTGTTTTGCGAGTGTTCTGATTTGTTGGGGATTCACAGCTAGAGGATTTTGATAACCAAAAGGTATATTGAAAAGATTTAATATGGGTATGTTGTGTTCGACATGTATCTTGGCGGGGCAGCAAGTCGTCGTGCTTGCAGCCATGGCGGGTCGCATACTCTTTTATCCTGAGATCTCAAATTTGTGCCCAGGGTTTTCTCTGAGGCGCTCTGCATATGCTTATGGTGCACTTTGCTGATGCTTGCTTATGTTTGGGCTGCACAAATTCCTGCCTTTTAATATAAAGGTATAATTTGGTTTAGGTTGTGCTGGAATTTAGAGCTTGCATTGTTGTGCCTTTGAATTAAAAGTAAAATAAGCCCACATTCAGCTTTTCTGCTTGAATAAATATAATGTTTGAGAGCCACTTTGGTAAGATAATTTTCCGCTTTTTGTTACTAATCAAATGAAATTAAATTAAATTAAGGAAATAAAAAAATAAGGGTAGGATAATGATTTGTTGGATTGTGGTTGCAGCCAACGTGGTTGTTTGATACATCAATATACGAGTCTGTTGATCCCTTGTCCTTTAATCAGTAACGAATTGTTGGTACGTTATCCTCTTTATGTAGTGTCTATGATGGCAATGATGACCGAAAGTGGGCTATTGCTTGGCTAGGCTACCTTTGTCGTACGCAGCCATGATAGCCCCGTCTGAGCCAAATGTACGAGACACGACTGTCATTTTGACGGTATCTGCCACAACAAATTTTACACCTGTTTTCCTGTCTTAAAGCTCAAATGTTATTTTAAAAAGACAATGATGAGCGGAAGTGTGATATCGCTTGGCTAGGCTACCTTTATTGTAGGCAGCCGTGATAGGCCATTTCCTAAAACTTCCATCTGAGCCAAATGGATGACACACGTCTTCCATATTGTGTTTGCAGCCACGGCGTGTGGTGTATGTTGCTTTCATATGTGCAGAACTGAGACTCTTTTTAGTTGTTTGTATAAATTTGAGCTTTTGTATGCCAATGGTATAACCGCGCTCTAAGACATCGTTTTCAGGTAAAATATCATGTCTTGGCGGGGAGTTTACACTAACATGGACGGTAGGGGCTGTCATATTGATTTTGATAAGGGGCCATGATGAATTTAAACAGGTTCGATAAAGGTTGTGATTGTCCATACCTTGGTGAGGCAAATTATTAAGTTTGCAGCCATGGTAGATGTACCCCCTTTTCCGATTTTTAACCTGTCTGAGCCTCACACCTGATTATGCCTGACTTTAATGCTGTATCGAAAATATGTCTGACTTTATGCCTAACTTTAACGCATCCATCAGGCTCTCCCGGTCCATATTCCATCAGATTGAGGTAAAATTAGCCCAATATAAAATTTTACTGAAAAAACGCAATAGCATGTTAAAGTCAGGCAATGGGGTTTATAATTGTATGTTTGAAGCATCATAAGAGGCTGTTTAAATGGCGCAACCCTTGATATAATACACTAGATATTAATGACACAAACCTGTTGAATGCATTTTCGGGAGATCATAAATGCTTTTACGCCTGAATTACTCGAAAATTCACCAGCATAAATGGTTCACTAGAGTTGCGCCATTCGGAGATGAATTACAAAGAGGTCAGTCTTACGTATATATATACATCTTATTGTGATTGCATTTTCCATATTGTCATATTCTTTTATATATTTTTTTCAGGGACGAGATCTCCTTGCATATCATCAACCACCTGAATATCAACAGCGTCGTTCGCCCAATGTGCTTTACCCTCTAACTAGCCATTTTACAAACAGGTTAGACGAAATAATATTGTGATTGCGTTTTCCATAGAACCACAATGTGATTTATTCTCTAACTAACCGTTTTAATTATTGTGTTACTTATATTAGGAAGAAACGGCCAAAATAATCTTAGCATGGGTTACCTTTTTCGTAATCAGTCAAGTTGAATATCATAAGCTTAGTGTATACACCCTCATTGTTCAATTGTGAGCCTACAATGGCAGTAGGATACGCAACCCGGATTCCATGTCAAGGTATAGGCAAATGTTTCTTCACTTTAGTTTCTATATGTGTAGTTAATCAGTGAATTCTTTAATAAACTGTCTGTTATCTTATATATACTTATATAATTTTCAAAATATGGTTATTTTCTATTCATACAGTTGACTGGGTGGGAAAGAGCGGGTTACTAGACGTTGCCAGGACAGAAGTCGCTCTAGCTGTTCTATATTTGACCAAAGCTGAAGCCAGGGACCAAATATGCAGAGCCATAAAATATGGGTCAAATTTTTCTGACCAATAGGCAGGGACAACGCAAAACGTTGACAAAGCATGTAGCTTGGCTAGCAGAGTTTTCCGTCTATTTAAGGTACGATTTGTATAGAGATGATCTGACTTTTTTTCTGCATAAAGTCAGCCTAGAAATATCAATTCTGATTTCAGTCCTGAATTGAATCTGCATTTTGTCAATGATTCGCATCCTCTCATCAGTCCAACAGCTCCAGGAACTCACCTTCCAATATGTTGGGGAAAGTATGTATACTTGTTTTCAATATTCCAGATTTGCTCGACTTTTCGCTTTCATATACACGTAATCATAGTGTTTAAACTGTTGGTCTTTTTCAATATATAAGAGAAATAATTATCGGAACCAACTGTTTTTTACCAGTTGTTTTGTTCTGATATAATCATTTTACACCCGGGCCAACGAAAAACAACTATTGAAACAAAGGATGAATCCAGAGACAATGACTTTAGTTTTTATAATTAAAAAAAAGGTGTGGTAATCTTCTTATAAATAAGCAGCTCCATGATTTTAGTTTTTATAATTTCAATGGTTTAGCGGGTATGGTAATCTTCTTATATATATAGGGCGTCTCAGTGACAAGGCATGGGCCGCTTAGGAGGACAAGGCATGGAGCGGTCGGGAGGAGAAAGCATTGGCCGTTAAGGAGGAGAAAGCATCGGCCGTTTGAGAGGAGAAGACATGGGACGAATAGAATAAGGCATGGGACGTATGGGTAGCTCATAAGACTTGAGAGGTATCCGTATCATCATCGACCGGGTCGACAAATGGAGGTAGGCGTCACTCTCTCATTCCTTGCTGTTTGCCGTATTTCAATCACACATATATTCCCTGTAGTGAGACTATTTGAGATAGTTGTATCTGAATAATGCTATCTGTGTCACTTCTTTACCACTCATTACCTTTTTCGCAGGTTTACAACTTTATGCCAATCCTTCAACCCACTATTACATTAATCTAGGCATTCCCAACATTGAACAGTCTTTGGCAGAGTAAGTAATGCAAACAATAACAAAGATCCTTTTTCTGTATATATAGGTCAATAAAAAAATAAAAACATGTACCTTAATCATTGTCTTAAAATATTAATCAGGTACACAGAAAAGTTTAGCTTGGAATTCTAGAGTTGTAGCAGCGTCAACGACAACGTGATTGCATATTTTGAGATGGGAAATTAATTAAATTATAAACACAACCAAGAGATGGTACGCCTTGCATGTTCCATTCTTCTTAACATCCGTGCATGTACATGTGTATTCGTAAAAACACTCATGTATTTTTGTCTGATTTTGGTGGTAGACTTAGAATGTGTGTGAGGTTTTCTGGATACACAACATTTGTTTGTTATAATACTCAATTGACTAGGAGTACCAGTTGCACACCAACTAACCATTAGGTGTTAAAAATCTGATATTTTACTACTTGAAAACACATCAATCAGATAAAAACCTTCAAAATGAGATCTCCATTTTAGCTTTGAATGATTTTTTGGTTTACCAGCTTTACATTTTCGTTACTGCCTCAAACTTTGAAGGTGTATATTGAAGAGGAGAACATGATTGGTGTTTGTGGACTGTGGAATATTGCCGCATTTATGGTTGTTACAGGATCGGACCATCAAGGCGAAAAAGCTTCTTGAACTACCTTAGCTGCCAATATATCGTACTACGAAATACTATTGCTATCGGTTGTCGAAGGTTCTATAAGTGTGTCAACTTCCTACTAACAACTTAGTATCCATCGTTGAAGGTTCTATAAGTGTTCGTAACATGTGGAAGCGTACATTGGCCGAAGGTACATTAGAATATGAACTTATATAGTACCTGTTAAAATAATATGTTGCCTCGCTTTTGTTCAATGAATGTTAATTTTCTTTTGATTTTCTGGCAATGTTTTGTTAAACTGATAGATCGGTTGGACAAAGGAATGATATATTGGGACACTTTCAGTAGTCGAGTAAAGACCATTCATAAAGACCGGCTAGGTGCACCAGAAATGAGGAAGGCCGACGAGTGTCCAAGAGTAGAAGAGAATTTCTATGCAAACCCGTTTCCTGGGTGCATTTGCCATGGTTCTACTCTACTGATGGATCGAAGACCTAACCAAAGAGGAGCCGCATCATAATCACGGAAATATACATTTTTGAATGGCCAGGTTGTATACCACACACATATGTACTTAGTCTTTAATTGGTTGGTTATACTTCGACACAAAAAGTTTTATTTTTATACTTGAAATTAGGGTTTCAGAAACTAGGAAAATATCGAGTTAGTCGTCATACTTTTTACGCTATCTATACATGAATATATGCAATTATGTTTATTCGGTCTAAGAAATGCCTTGCCTGAGTTACCAGCATTAGTAGACATCGAGCAAGTTTGAGTGATACAGTTGAATGTGGTTCGTTAGGTCACTTGAATTCAGGTATGGCTGCTAATGCAAACGAGGATTGATGGTAAAAGTTATGGTTTATAAGATAAGCCTAAACTCTTTTGGTTGTCACCCCGCGCTCCGCTCACGCTCCGCACTCAAGCGGGCTAACACACTGTACTATCATAGTTGATCGAATCTTCATAGCCGAGTTACAATACCCGACAACTTGATAGTTATGTATTTTTAAAGTTCTATTTCCGCAAATGCTTTTACAGACGTAAAACCCCGCGCTCCGCAGCAGAGCGCGGGTTACAAACCTCGTTAATTTGAAACCGAAAAATAATGAATGTATCCAAAGAAAATAAATATAAAAAAAAGTATCGATTGAGATGTGTACTTATATGCATAAGTAAATGAATACATATATAACGAATACATAAGATAGATGTATCTTTTAGCAATAACTTAATACATACTATACATTATGTAAGAATGTAGTAACCCCGAAACCTATTATAAGTCATATGCCGAATAAAAAAAGTAAGCACAAATAAAAATGATGGCACATGTTCTTCTGTTTTGATCATAGATCCTAAACCTAGAGGGCGAAGGGGCGAAGAAATACGAAACACATTAGATAAAATGTTAGTTAAAAACAATAAAATCCGTATTATGTTGAACGGACTAAACTCATGCATTAAGCAAAGTAGAAATGATAATTACCTATGAGGTAAAACCAAAAAATGGTTCAGCCTTTAAGATGAACTCACCAATGACATCTATCAATTTATGATCAAGCCTTTTAAATCACGGCAAGTAGAAGTGTCAATTTTGACCCATTTATATGAACATGTGGATTTTAGTTGTGTTTTTATCACAAATGGGTCAAATAAAAAAGCAAAATGAGTAAAATGGCAAAACAGACTAAAAGCTACCCAAAGACTGTTTAACATGACATGTGTTGATTTGGGAACTGTGTTTTACCCCCCAAACGGGTCAAATAAGAAAAGGGGAACGGGTAAATGAAAAAACGGATTGAAAGCTACCCAAAGAATTTTATGCATACAATCTCCAAAATGAAAAAACAGGTTGATGCTAATATAAAGAATTCATATTAAAGGCTTAATTTTTTTTGGCTTGATTAGAAAATACCATCTTGTTAATAATCTAAACTTTTAAACATCTGAGCAACTTCCTTGACCGATAGGAAACACATCTTGCATCTACCTATCCAAAAGTAATGATCCATAGAATTGCATGCTGTAAAGTATTAAGCCAAGTAATAGATACATAAATCTTAAGTTTCAAATAAAACAGAGACCAAAAATTTGTATGTAGTGGCCCGTTGCTATGGAGATTAGTGAATCTTATTAGTCAGAATATGTTCCTTCCCAACCCATACAATAGCAGCAGCAAACAATAGGCACAAAGAGTTGGCATCATTGTAGGAAATTTACATCAGTGTAAAAGAATTCATTTTTGGCTAAAAAAGAACTGGCTTTTAGCTCAAAAAGTTGTCATACATATGAAGAGGTTATGAAGAAAATGTTGGACATAAACCAAAATGTCCTTTGTTGTCATGGTTGACTTGCTGGACTCGTGTAGTTCGTTGGGTCTATAGGGAACCATTGCAACATCTTCTATCTATCTTTAGAGAGCCCAAAAGGTGAATGGATATAGAGCATAATATTGTGAAATTACAAAGAAGAGTTTGAGTGTGCAACATATTGTGAAAAAAGTTCCTAACACAAAATCCCTCGATATATATTGCATACTCTTCCTACTCCTACCAATAACTACGAACCTTCACGACAACAACTCATCTAATTGTTGACCACAATATACACACCCACGACTAATGTAACATAATTTTATACAAAGATGAACACTTTTTTTTATTTCCTAAATGCATTTGGGATAAATAACATATATGTTACCGATGCAATTAAAACATTAGTAAAAGTTATGGTATAATATATAATTTGAGATACTTGTAACTCCAAATGAAACATTCAAGCATCAAAGCAAACACTTGGTGTACAAAACATAGAGAAAGCTAAAGTATTTGGGATGAGAGGAATAATTGAGTACTTCAATTAACAAAAATTATCATAGCAATTAAAACATACTTCAATTAACAAAAATTATTTATGACAGAATTACAGAATTAGCAACCAAAAAAAATAATTATTCAAAATAAAATCAGTAAAAGCATAATTAAACCAAATTAAGCATCAATAAAATCTAATAACCTAATGAATTGAAGATTAAAGATTGAACTCATAGAAAACTGAAAACAGATCTTGAATTATAATGAATTGAATTGAAGATAAAAAAATTAAATTGTTCATCGAATGAAATTGTACAGTATTAAAATGGATATATAGATCCGATTAAATTTGAGATGGAGATGAAAATTAGAGGAAATAAAAATTGGAACAATAAGTTTTGTAAGTTACCAATATTTTAGGAAACATAACACCATTGGAAAGAATAAATGACATGAGCTTCGGGGAAAAAATTTGCCAGCTGTCAATATGACGTCAGTTTATGACGTCAGAGATGGGAGTTATAGCATTCAAAAAGTTGTTCTTTTATTATTATTATTATATATATATATATACTAGTTACGTAACCCGCCCGACGGGCGGGTTTGTTTCGGGTTTTTTAGTTTAAGCATGTAACTGTTGGATTACATAATACTCGGTTGATTATGTAAGGCTGTGTATATACACCTGGATGACACATTAAGGATGATAGCACGAAACAGATGTAGCACTCACGTATGCGCTCACTGCTTAGACATTCAAGAGTATTATCAACGCTAATTTCGGTGCAAGGTTTGTTACCTACAACACATAGAAACCACTAAAAATAAAAGAAACCAAAAGTATACAAAACGTTTCCTTTATATGGCTATTTTTTCTGTCATACTTGGAATCAAGCTACAGTCGAGTGATAGAGAGCATAGCGCCTCCTGGATGTAGGCTTCCTGTGGAAAAACTGATTAGTGAAAACTTACCCTTGCGAAAACTGTGTAAAGTACACACAACAAATGCACATGATAGTATGATTTGAGATATTCTAAATCCAACTCAAAGACCAAATTAGTATTTGCTTATTATAAAAGTATACCTTTATGGGCTAAGAATAAGACCAACTGCATTAGGAAGCTTATCAAGTTTAGTATCCATACATGCATAGTGGCGAAACCACCCTGCTTATGACTGGGAAAAAAAATATCAAACAACTACCATTACAATGCCAAAATGTACATAAAACCAAACAAAAGGGTGCTGAAATTTTAAGCCACAAAGAATACAATAGAGTGAAATAGATAAAACAAAACTTGGAGCCCGAATAATTCAGGGGTACCAACACATCTCCATCATGTAATAGATAAAAAAAATTCTCCAGTGCCAAAGCAACTTTAGATTTGCAGATTTGCAGGAAACGTATATTATCTTTTTCGTGACTACTTTCAGCTTCAACAATGGCAGCACCAATGGTGGACCCAGATGACACACATGAAACTTTAATTGGTCAGGAATGACTCGAATCGCCATGGGAACCCTTAGGTTCTTATGGTGATGGAGCAGGCCCAGAAGCAAGACGCGATCCCTTAAACCGGCCAACTGGAACTAATGATTCAGGTTCCATTTGTGGTCCAGCATCATCTCTTCTCATTGCTTGAGATTTGGCTTGAGCTTTGTTACGTTTTATCCTTTCAGCTTGTCTCTTCACACACAAAACACAACAGGTTAATATGATTTAGCTTTTCAAATATATAATCGTACAGTAGTTTAAAACTGACAGTCATTGTTAACCTGATGAAGGAGACCTCTTTTCTGGAAAATTTTATCTTCGTATGATCCCACAGCCTGAATAAAATGTTCCACTTTACCAAGATCTGGCTGGGAGTGAATAAAAAAAGAAACAACAAAAAAAATTATGTACAAAAATACTTCACTGGCTAAGAGGTCAAAATTACAAATAAAAAATACAGTAAAAGATAGTCACCTTGCTTCCATTAGTCAGATATCCATTCATGGTTTTAAGTTCTTTTTTATATACAGCTAAAAGTAAATTTTTTGCACCCATTAAAGCAGATCATAAAATTTTAATTTTTCAAATAATCACATAGAATTATCTATAAAATGGAACATTAAAACAATGATCACTTGTGAAAGGTACCTCGCGAATTTTCAAAGTTGGCATATGTGGTAAAGAGTCGTTCCCAACAAAGAAACACATTAAGATAAAATCATCAACTATTCACTCAAAATCGATTTCAAAAGGAAGATGTGGAATTCTCAGCTCATACTCCAGGTACTCCCTAAGAGTCCAAATGTTGAGAAACTGCAAAAGCATACAAGTGTTAAGAAACAATATAAAAACACAATCATCTATGAATATAGAGCTTTCCAGGAAATGAAACCAACTAACTAAAAAAGTTTCGTTGGGCAGTTACCTGGTATTCCCTTATTTGATTGGACAACTTGATATAGAGAAGTAAAAGCACCCATATTGAAAAGGCACTAAGAAGTGGAAGTTACACCATAAGTGATCCTAAAGAATGTTTTAGTATCATTATTGCATTTACATACCTAGAAAGCTAAATAAGTCCATAGAGAGTAACAATGCATAATAATGCATAAATAAGTCCAAGTAAAGTAACAATTTATGTTGATAACGCAAGATTAGAAACAAAAAGGGAAGAAAGGGATTGTTTTAGTTGCAGTAAAAAATGACATCTATCATTTTAAAGAAAGACAAAACCACTATGCTAAGTGTCGTCCGACTTTTGGGTTTATGGGGCTATACCTCTCTAAGTATCGAAAAGTGAACGTCATGGGTAGCCAAAATGAACATGATCAGATCTGCATCCTGTGATTTTATAAAATAACAAATAGAAGAAATAAATCTATGTAACAAATTAAGAGAAATAAAGCAATACTCAGATGTAGATAATAGTAGGGAACTGAAGGATAAACAATACCAAACCGTATAAGCAATGATTATGGATCAAAACCAGAAAGATTCCTTTGAAGACGAATATAAGACATTATCTTATGCTCCCCTTATCTTGCCCCTGGACCATATTTACACTCTCGGGCGTAGCCACTCGTCCCACCTCCTGTTTGCTTTTCCACGTTCACCTCATCTGATATCTTTAAACCATTTTAAAGCTTGGCGAAACATTAGCTACAGATACACCTTTATTTCTCTCTTGACTCCCGTCTTGAGCACCTCTTGAGTTAGCACCTTTTCTTTTTTCTAAATCCGCCATACTTTTCTGATTAAAAGTACCGAATATGAGGTTCAATGGCTTATTTATCTGTCGTACATTGCTACTACCAACTGATGTAATCGAAGCTTCTTCGACGTTTTTGATGCATCTTGTGCAGCTTGTTCCTAAACATCGTACTCAAATAAATTAAACCTCAATTCTTTAAAAGAAATCAAAAATTTCACCAAAGAATTAAAAAGATAAAATAGTACCAGCCCAAACGTTCACGCTTTAGTGACGCTGTAACTTCTTCAAATGCATTTGCATTTGCCTTTGCTTCTTGAATAATATTGGTTACAGCCCCAGGTGGTGATCGATTAAGGGGCAACTGTTTTTCAGTACACAGAAAAGTTCTCTGATAGTGGATGGCATGTCTTCACTATATACACAAGAATATAATGAAAATAATATAAAACTGAATTTTTAAAATTCTCATAGTCTCTCCAGTGTTGTTCAACATGATGTTTAGGGGTGACAATAGCTCTTTGGTATACTTTTCGTACAACAAAAAGCATCTTCTGCCACTCTTCTTGTGTGTTTTGAACCTGCTCCATCATATTCGAGACAATCAATAAAAGTAACGATAAAAATGTTATACTTTGTGTATAAACATAGAGTTGGTTACTAACCGGTAAGGATTTTAAGAATTTTATATACTTGGTCCACACAGGCCCATAAGCAATGTCAGGTCCTGCTCGCACACGAATAAACATTCATTAGTAGAAAGACACGGGGTTATATACTGATGTATGTAATATAAACAACTGATAGATTAACATACCAACATAATTGAGCATAAAATCATAAGCTTTTCTGGTTTCCTCTTGACCCTCTGGTCCCTTTTTGTCATTGGCTTTCCTGATAAAGTTGTTATAGCACCGCCTGCAACATAAATGATCGTAATACATATGAGATAAAAAAACATATTAGCAACATTCAATCAAAAAAGTTTTATCAAAAACTACATCAACGCCTTGTTTATCAACAACAAAACTTAAGGTTAAACCATGAACTTGTGTTAAAATAAGTCATACCGTAGAGGTATGTGCAGGCAATTCAACAAACAACAGCTAAATATCTGTTTTGTTGCATCATCGTTATTGACAGCCATATGTGCTTCTACATATTGTTTCCAATGTTTTGCCTGGGAAACAAACACACAATCAAACGTTGATCAAATGTAAATCATCGCTAAAAAACTTTTAACACAGTTCCAACAATGAACTCACTAAACTAAAACCATTATATTAATATGAATAACAATAAATCCCTGTTACAGAACCTAGAATTCAAAAACACCAGATGCCAAAAACATGACAACATTCTTCTTCTTAAAGCCATTAAACTAATAGGAATAACAATGAATCCTCTTAAGAAACCTAAAATTTATAAACACCAGGTAGCTAACTATGCTTCTTATAAAACCTTAAATTAAAATCATATACTAATACGAATAACATCAATGTTGTAAAACTTTTATAGTAAATTGTCAAATAAATATCTTATCAACTTAAAAAAACAGGATTAATAAAACAAACAACCGGCCACATTTTGATGTAAGTGAGTAAATTTATTGGCAAGAATTGTTGGATGGACCGCTTACCAGCAATAATCGGTGTTTGTTCCATGTGTAACCTGCTGCTTTCCAGTACTTGATGAAGTATGTCTTGACCCGGTTCATGAGCTCCAATATGTGATCATCCTTCTTATTATATTTTCTAAAATTGGATCAAATATATCGTACATCCTTGAACACCTGTGCTAAACTGATGTACTTGAGTCATGATTAATTAAGAAAATGATCCAACAACACATGTGGTTAGTTCATAACTTAAAGATGTTAAAAATTAAGAAACAACAATGCATTACCTTATCATCCTCGTATACATCATACACACAATGTACAATATTTGTTCCCATTATTTGTTATCCTTCCTTTTAACATGGAATAAATCAATAAATTATAATAACGTTGTTCATAAAGAAAGGATGTATTCATATAAGGATTACCTATCAATATCTTCCTTATTATTTTGTGTCTCAATCATTATTCAATGGCACAAAATTAAACCACACGCCTGAAAGGAAAAAAATACGGATATTAGGGTTTATGATGAATACGTTTTTGAAGAAACGTGATATAACTTAATTATAGAGTATATCTCATGGAGTGTATCTTAAACATGGTATGCTAATTTCGAAATTTAATGTATTGTGGGTGCCATGTCATCGTTGAGGTGGCGTTGAGTCACTATTTCATATTAATCCAGTCATAGTTAGCCCCATATATTTATGTTATATATATATAATAGTAGTGCCACAATATACTATATAAATATATATATGATAGTATATATAATAGTAGAATAATAATATATATATTAATTATAATTTAAAAATAATATATATAATATAATTCTATTTATAATATATATCTATATAATAATAGACGCAACTTAGTTTAGAAAATATATAACGCAACTAGTTTATAAATGATAGTTATAAAGTTTATAACGCGTATAAATATTATACAAGTGATACTATATTATTTCTAAAGATTTTCATTGTCCAAACAGACCCGAAAACACTCGAAAACACTACCTTTACTTTCTAACAGCTTTGGCACTAAATAAAATGTGCGCAGAAAATTTATGGTAATTTTAGAAAAATAGTCCACGTTTGATGGAGTATAACTCCTCCGTTTTACACTTCTGGCTTCAAAAAATCTTGCTTATTTTACCGAAAAATCATTCCGAGCAAGTTTGCTTTTATACCCGAAAGCTGATTCGGACCCGAAAGGGGTCGAAACCGCAATTTAAAATTTGTTTAGATTGTACACCGTTTTTACAAAAGCTGTCAATTTTATATAAGTATCGGTAAACTTCAAATGATCATAACTTCTTCGTTTTAAGTCCGTTTTTTGAGTTCTTTATATGTACATAATCATATTTAAGGGTACTAACATATATTTAAGGTTTTAACTTGTCAAGACTTTTCTAAACCCACTGATAAAGTTGACTATTTTAAGGGGGTTTAATATACATTCAAAACATATACTTTTACCTTATTTTTACACAACAAAACCTTCTAACCTATTCACCTCATCCTCTTTCACAATCAACAATATCCAAACTAACATAATCCCTTCCAACACTACACAACATAATAAATAAAAACATGAAATAAATTATAAAACTAAATAAGCTAGTTTATGAACAACTAATTTAACAACAAGCTTAATAATTTAACAAGTACTTATGATATATCAAAATATATATTTTTAAGTGTTCCTTCATATATAATATTTATTTTACATCTCTTGCAAGTAATTATATATGTAAGTATTGTTCTTGATTTCTTGTAAATCCTTTTAAAAAAGTAACTAGTTGGTAATATAACTTTATATACATGATGTTCATATGAAAATAATAATAATGAAAGTATGAAGAAAAATGTATGAACCTTGATGAAGATGAAATGAAAAGAACAAATAATCTAACCCTAGATCAAACCCTAAATTTGTTTGATAACTAATTATACAGAGATTGAGAAATGTTTTCAAAATGATAAATTTTAATTTGTTTCAAGTTTTTCAAGCGTAAAAAAAAAAACTCATTTTATGTGATTATAATTCAAAATGTGTAAAAAAATTCGAATCAATGTTAAAAAATATCTCATTTTTGCAATATAAGTAAAATACTGAATCTTCTATACAAATTTAAGGAATCATTACCATAACTCGATTTTAGCAATGATTTGTGAATCAAATTTATGATTTATAGCTTTGATTCACTATTAAATGATGTTTACATGTGAATCAAATCAAAAAATATGAATCAATTTGCTCAAAGTTGATTTCTCAATCTTCTAAATAAAACACCTTCTCACGGAACCGGAGCTATATATATTATATATTATAGATATATATATATATATTATATTATATTACTATATATATATATACTATATTAATATATTAATCCGGATCGATTGAGAATAAAGTTTTTATTTTGAGGAAGCTTGAGTATGATTTTAAATATGATAGATTTTTTTAACTTTGATTCAAGTTTTCAAGCGTAAAAACTCATTTTATGTGATGATAATTCTAATGTGTAAAAAAATTCGACTCAATGTTAAAAAATCTCTCGTTTTTGCAATATAAGTAAAATACTGAATCTTCTATACAAATTTAAGAAATCATTACCATAACTCGATTTTAGCAATGATTTGTGAATCAAATTTGTGATTTATAGCTTTGATTCACTATTAAATGATGTTTACTTATGAATCAAATCAAAAAATATGAATCAATTTGCTCAAACGTAGATTTCTCAATCTTCTCAAAATAAAAACCTTCTCAACGGAACCGGAGCCTATATATATATATATATATATATATATATATTTGAATTCGGTTTTCGTGCTAGTTTTCTTTTAATAAAGTTGCCGTTCAAAAAAAAATCCGAGAACGGAATTAGTAGTTCGGTTCGGTTCGGTTTTGACAAATTCGGTTCGGTTATTAGTTTAATTCGATTATTTTCGGTTCGGTTCGGTTTCGATTTCGTTTTTTCGGTTTTTCTGCTCACCCGTTATTAAAATTGTGATTATCTAGGGTTTTTTTTTAAAGAAATATAGCCTTCTTCAACATTGACTTTACCTGACATAAGAGACATGCTTGTTCATTCCCATGGCTGCGTATATTTTCAAGAGGCAAAAGTAGTCTTCTGAATTCAGTTAATCACTTTTTCTAGTTACTTGGGTTTTCTATAGATCAACAAATATAGTTTATATCGAAATACACATAACTTGTTCCAGTTAATCTCATAGGCATATAACACAATTACCACACACATGACATATATCATAAACTGTATATATCGAATCACATAAGCAAAAACCACAAACAAATAAAACAACCATTAGTTAAGCTGGCCTAAAGAACTTCAACTTTAACCCATTATCAACAATGCTCCAAATACCACCAATCGTAAATGCAAAACTAAACGCGACACCAAGCCACCCGAGCGACCAATTGAAGTACCAATTAAAGCTATACTTTGTTGGTTTCTTTATCAACACCCACATGAAACACGGGTATGCAAATGTGACCGGAAGTGTTAGTCCTCCCAACAATCCAGCTAGGCTAGAAAGAAATGGTAATGCTACCCCAATGAAGAAGTTTATGAACGCATAAACCACCCTGAAACCTGACCTGACCCATACTGAGCAAGGTCTGTTTGTGCGATGCGTGTAGCTAGCTTCAAAGTTGTCAAAAACGGGCATTGAGTAGATTTGGAAGCTACTCAAGCAACTAAAGACAACTAGGAGAAATGTTGTTGCAAGTAACCATCTTGAAATGTCGTGTTCATGGAAGCCGAATAGGGCGTTTAGAATCCCTCCTGGAGGCATCTACAAGATTGAAATTTGAGATTAGTATTTGTTATAAATTTGATATTGAGAAGGATGAAATGGTCATTTGCTATGGATGCACTTACTTGATTTCCATAAGCCCAGAAACCACCAATGGCTACTGGGAACAAACACAAGGCAATGAAGAAGTACGCGACCTTGGCCCCTTTCCACATTGGCACATGAGCCGGGTGCTTAAAAGTTGATGGCATTGTTGACTGAGAACATACCACAAAACTGTCAGTAATATTCCACTTTTACCTTTTTGAGGTCAAACCAGTTATTTCTGAATACATAATCTGGTATTGATCTCATTACATAATCGATAAAATCATACAGATGCTTAAAGTATAATCTATAGTCTATGTTATATGATAAAACTTTTCTTTATATTCGAATGAATTAAATCATTTTTAAGGTCCAACGACAGACGGTTTGACCTTAAAGTCCATTGCTTTTGATTTTTGTTTGCCAAAGCTGATTTGTTTAGGGAGTGTCCTAAACATTTGTTTAGGCTTTTGTTTATAAAGTTACCTTTCACCAAAAAAAGTCAAAGGTATCATAAAATGTATATTTGGTTTCAGTAAAAAATCAGTATCACTAGTTACAAATTTATAAAGAATTGTATAAGGTTTCATTCTAGAATAATACGTATTGAATTTTCAAAGGATCCAAATCAAATTTGAAGCCAGATCAATTGACTATTTGACCTTAAAAGTCAATTACCTGAATCTCGAGTACTAAATTATGCCCTCTGAATGCGAATGCTATAATACCGAGTGCATTGAAAACCGAGAACATGGAAGAGGTAAATGAAGGTAATGGGATGGGTTCATAAGAGATATTGGGTGGTCTATTTTGGGTAACCGAGAGGAGCCAGACCATGGTTGAGTAAATGATGGCGGTTACAGCCCCTACTAGTGATAGTCCGGCTATAGAGTTAAGGTTTGGAAGTTGCGACAATACAATGCATAAAGATGTGAAAACCAAATACCATTCTACTGTTGTTAATGGATTTGATGTACATGTAGGCCCACACACGATCTCAAAGAAAAGTTTCATGGTTTCTCCTCCTATTAAAATCAGGGCCGTCGCGGTCCCTGCAGATAGATAAGCTGTTGGGAAGATCGATAGCCATGCCCCCAATCGGTTCCCTAAAAAGTAAAGAAAGAAAAAAAAATATCGTTAGGAACTTAGAGCATCCACTATGATAAACCTTTTATAAAGGTTTATACATTAATACACTAATAATTTTTAGACCATTTGATATTATAAACCTGCATTCACTATGACATAAACCTTTACAACTTCATAAAGTGTCTTATATAACAAATAAATTAAATGCATTAAATTTATAAAAAATGTTCAAGATTTAGGACCTCTTCATTCCACCTAGACATGAAATGAGTGTCCAATATGGTTGAAATCAAACATAAACTTTTTCATGTTTATAGACCTTTTCATAAACCCACCATAGTGGATGCCCTTGGGATGCCATCACAAAATAGACATAAATGTTGATAAGTGAACTCTAATAAGTCCAAATCATAAGTCACTTAAAAAACGGGCTTAAAGATTACAGGCTGTTTGTCAATTCTTACCAAATGCTGCTTCAGCAAGTTCAACGTATCGGTTGTACCTCTTGCCAGGAACTGCTTCATGAAGTTGTACTAAGATCCACAAGGTGTATAGTTGCCAAATGTAGGCTATGGTCAATGAAATGATCCCCCAACTCCTGCATAAATAAACCAGACACAATATATTAAAATTCTTCTTGTTTGATTATTGGCTGATTGGTAGAAATATATACTGTATGAATTAGCAAGGCCTATACAGTTTTCGGGGCACCTGGGTAAAAATCGTAATGAGACCATAAATAAAAATAGAATGCAAAATGGCAAACCATGCCATCTACGTGAAAAGCGAAAACATCTGATGCAAAATATTTGATCAAATATTGGTAGCCAATTTGCTCCATAATGTCATTTTAGCAACTGCTAACTTATGAAGTATTTCATGCGATATTATTAAGTATTGGTAGCCCGCTTCACTCGCACCTTCAACACGACACCGTGAATTCATCACAAGCCACAAAAATGATATGACAATGGGTACAGTTTCGTTGGTTAATAAATATGAACGCTCATTAGACTATTCTATAACGTACACTATAACGAATAGTAGTAGAATGCATAAATTAACTAACTAAAGCTAGGAAAAACTACTTTTGCCGGGTCATAAGGCCAAAGCCATGATGCTATATCATTTCAATTAAGGGTATCCTTCTACCCCCTCTTACATACCGCCTCGGTTCCAATTTTATAATTTATCTTTCTTTTTTAGTTAGTCTCAAAATAATTGTTTACTACTCAAAATAATAGTTGCGCTACAAAAAAAAGTTGAATTTTTCACGGTTTTTTCTCCACGGTATGTTTAACCGTGAACTTTTTTTTATATTGATCAAAAAATTCTCACATTTATATGTGTCATAAATCTTTAAAAAATAATCCACACATACAAGCGTGTACAATTACAACAAAGCTACACTTAAAAGTGAAGAATTTTTTTTATTAAAACGTCACACTTATTAGTGTAGACATTTTGACAATTTTCCACACTTTTAGGTGTGAATATTTAACAACGTTTACATGTTTTGTAATTTTGCCACACTTTTAGGTGTGGACATTCAAAGAATGTTTCCACACTTTTAACTATAGTCATTTTGATAATATTTCCACATTTATATGTGTAGGAAAATTTGTCACACCAATTATTACCGCATATAGCAAAGTGTAGCCATTATAATTTTACACATTTTTAAGCGTGGACATTTAACCTTAAAAATGTGGATAATTCAACAAATTTTTTGTAGTGTTGAATTTATGTAAGTTTACCATATTATCCTTAGTCCAAATTGAGATTTACGTATATAAAAGAACACATTAATTAATTATGAAAAGGTAAAACTGTTTTTTTTTTCTTTCGTAGAAACCATAATTAATGCATTTTTTTAAACTGTGTAATTCTTGTATGTGAACTATAATTTTGGGAGAGATGCAGTATCATATAAACTCACTTTATTGACGAAACAAGACAATTTTTATAAGTTTTTTTTGTTCTGCGTCTTTTATATTTTATTACTTTAACTTGTTA